>PVKM010039245.1:0-13828 GCA_004027735.1 Carollia perspicillata | reverse complement strand
GGGCAGATAAATTGCTTCCCAGACAAAACAAAGCTAAAGGAGTTCATTATCACCAAGCCCTTATTATATGAAATGTTAAAGGGACTTATCTAAGAAAGGAAGATGATCAAAACTATGAACAGTAAAATGACAACAACCTCACAACTATCAACAACTGAACCTAAAAAGAAAAACAAACTAAGCAAACAACTAGAACAGGAACAGAATTACAGAAATGTAGATCACATAGAGGGTTATCAATGGGGAGAGGGGAAGGAGAGAATGGGGGAAACGATACAGGAAATAAGACACATAAATAATAGATACAAAATAGACAAGGGTTGGTTAAGAATAGTATAGAAAATGGAGAAGCCAAAGGACTTATTTGTACAACTCATGGACATGAAATAAGTGGGGATAATGCTGGTGGAAGGGGTGTGCAGGGCAGAGGGGGGATAAAGGGGAGGAAAAAATGGGACAACTGTAATAGTATAATCAATAAAATATACTTTAAAAATAAAAAGAATGAAAACTAATAAAAACCTACGAAACTAGTACTACCACTCTTCAAACTTCTTTCTTTTTTCTTTTTTTTACTCTTCAAATTCCTTCAAGAACACAATCATTTAGCTTGACCTATTATCTTTCACATAAGCTGTAAATACTGACTTTATTTACTAATCTGAGAAAAATTGATTTTCTTTCCCTCTATGCCGGAACAGTGTTTTCTAACTGCCCATCATGACATGTTAGTGGGTTACAAATCAATTCAGGGAATTGAATCCATTACAAGCAGTATTACAAAAGAAACATAAGAGTAATTATGAAAGTGTGTCACATGTATTAAGGGTATTCTTATAGTTCATGAAAATTAGTTCTGATATAAACACACACAGAGTCAATTCTTGTTATCAAGGTAGTTATGTTCTGTTCAGTTGCTCGGAATACTGAATTAGTGAACACTGAACCATTTTTCCTAAGGGAAATACAGGGTTAGGTTCCTTCTGGCCTTTGGTCACATTTTCATCTACTGATCAGTATGTAACCTTGTTTTATGTGCATTTCTGTTTAAGCACACTAGCATCAAACTCAATGGCCAATAGCACTATAACTCATGCCTTGATGAAGTTCATCTAATACATATTTTCTCCCTATGACACATCATAACCTTTTTTTATTTTTATTTAACCAAGTTATGTTTAATATTAATGTGTATTAGTTTAAGGGATAAAGCACAGTGGTCAGACAATCATATACTTCACAAAGTGCTCCCCCTGGTATTTCCAATACCCACCTGTTACCAAACATAGTTATTACAGTTATTGATTATATTCCCTATACACTGTACCTTACATCCTCATGACTATTTTGTAACTACCAATTTGCACTTCTTCATCCCTTCGCCTTTTTCACTTTTCTCAACCCCCCTGGAGTGGTCACTGGAATGAGCCACTTACTGATTGGTGTCTGTCCTTGGGGTTGTCACTGACTGGCAGGCTTTCAGAAGCCTGGGCTATCATTGATTTGCAACCTCCCAGAAGCATAGTTATTGGAGTGAGGCTGTCTCTGATTGGCAGATTTTCAGAGCATGTGTACCAGTCTGTTATCACCAATTAAAGGTGGTTGTTCATCACTTGAGACTTTGGCCAAAGAACAGTCTTTTTCTTGCATATGAAAAAAAAGTATTTTAATTTTAATTGCCCCTTTTTGGTAATGCCTCAGACAAACCTGCAAGGGAGAATGTATTGGATTGTTCATATCTTTGGCTAGTGTTGCCAAATAAGAGGTTTAAGCACCAATTTCTGCAGTGAAAAACTAGTGTAAAAAGCCAACTTTTTGTGATTATTGAGAAGAGTTGAATATAGGGCATTTAAGTCATCCTTACAAAGTCAATTTGAAGAACAGGAAAAATCATTAAAATACAGGACATGTACTTTGTATTCAGGACATCAGGTGACCTGGTCCCAACCATGTCTTTGGCCTGATTTTCTGTGATCCTCCCAGCATTCACAATTCATGCTCTAGGTCTCAAGGCTTCTTAAAGGGGAGTGACCCAAAGTGAGGCTGGACAGTTTAAGATGTTCTAAGCCAGATTAAAGAGTCACTCAAAAGTTTGAATCCAAGTAGTGACTTAATTAGATTTGCACTTTAGAAAGATCACTCTGGCATTTGTGTAAGAGATTTGGGAGCAGGGCTCAGAAACTGAGAGCTGATGAGTCTGTTAGGGGTTTTAGTATTCAAGAAGAGTGAAATAATGAGAGCCAATAGACTTTTGTTTTTACCAAAGATTAGTAATTACTTATAGTGTTGAAAAAATAACTGTCACAGTTTTGGGTCTTATTTAAGGCATCACTTTGCCAATAATCCTAAGAAAGTTTGGTCAGTGACAACTAAAGGATTTGGACTTAGTGAAGAACCAAGAAATTCATAATAGCTCCCCTTATTAGGACTTCTGTGTATGTTGCTGGGCACTGAGTGGTTTTCCATCCAGTGTCTTCCCGGTGTCATTCAGAAGTAAGCAGTTAATTTTGTGCTGTGGCTAAGGGTCAGGTTTTAGGTCAGAATTCTGAGGTTCAAATCTGGGTTCTATCACTTATTGGTTGTGCCACTTTAGGGCCTGATTTCTTCACCTCTGTGATGTAGATAACTGTGTAATCATGTGTGAACATTTTAAGGATGACATGAGATAATGAGCTTACATTGTTCTGTATCTATAAGTGTTCAACAAGTATTAGTTATTATTATAGCATAATTTCACGGATGAGAAACTCAATCTTAGATTAGGTTACTTTTCTGAAGTCACACAGTAAGTGACAGGTGGGGGGTCTGTCTTCAAAGCCTCTAATCTTAATTATTACTGTCTACTAGCTCTTAATATCTGAGACACAGTTTTAAAACATATATGCACATGAAAGGAGAAAAGTTAAATATTTCTCTCTTCATAGGAAGAAAAGATTATGTGGACTAGTAACTGTGGTGTTCTCAGTCAGAATAAGGCAATGGAAGCTAAGAATGGCCGATGGACAAGTTTGTTGCATGAGGTTCAGTTTTAATACCTTTTTTAATAAAGATATTTCAGAGAACATTATGCCAACTATAGACCTGAGGGAAATGGAATAAAAAATTTAGAAGGAATGGTTACCACGTTTTTAAAAACTATAGTTGTTTCCTCAAAAACTAATATTGTATCTGTTTTCCCAATTGCACTGGCATTAATTCAATATTGGGCAATTTAATTGAAGGTTTTTGTTCTTTAAGTTTACACCAATCAAGGATGCCCTGCTGAGATGTTGTACATCTGCCCACACAGAGAACCACTACTCATGTGCCTTCTGCTGGTTGGTGAGCCAGTTCGAGTCAACTTGAAAAATCTGAATTAAAACATTCTCTCTGTGTCTGTACTGCAATTGCTATTCTTGCCTTAGTTTTGACATTTGGCTCAGCTACTGTTTATCCAAATTTATGAAAACAGGAAGGCAGATAGTTCAAAGTCATGCTAATAGAGTCACCACTAGGTTAAGAGTCCCATTCCAAATTCTTTCCTCGGAACAGAATAACAATTCTAATTAAGGGGTTTTAGATAACTTGTTTAGTTACTAAATTGACATAGAAATCTGAATCCAGATCTTAAATTTTAGTTGTTTGGTTTCCATCATAAATTGGGGTTTATGTTTCCTTGTGGGAGCACTTATTATAGCCATAGTTTTAACTTATCAATTTATAGGATTTGAAATGGCTTAGTTACTCATTTTATTGAAGTGGTAATTGACACAGCAAACTGCACATGTTTAAGGTGTACAATTTGATATTATGTCATATATATAGACACCTATGAAACCAGCACCACAACTAAGGTAATGAAAAGTATCCATAAAAATTTCCTATGACCCTTACAATGTCTTCCTTCCATCCTCCACCTCACCTGCACCCCAGTCCCACAAAGCCACTGGTACGTTTTCTCTCAGTATAGATTAAAATGTAGGGTAGGCAGAATCTTAAAGTGGCCCCTGATGATCCTCACACTTGTATAATCCCCTCTCCTTTGAGTATGGGGAGAAAGGGTAAACATGATCAAGTATCACGCCCATGATTTTGTCTTGTTATATGGCAAAAGGGGGTTGACAGATGTGTTTAAGTTTACTAATCAATTGACCTTAAGATAAAGAGATTATTTGGATAAGGCTAACCTTGCCAAATGAACCTTCTAAAAGCAAAGGTATACTTGGTGACTTTTCAGGTAGCAATAAAAAACTAACACAGATTTTGGTATATGGGAGTGGGGGGCTGCTATAAACATTCCTAAACGGTGGAAGTGGCTTTGGAATCAGGCAGTGGGTAGAGGTTGGGTGACTTAATAAAAACATAGATGTTAAAGATGCTGCTGGTGAGGTCTCAGAAGAGAGTGAGTAAGGCTTTACTGAAATGTGAAGTAATGAGGATTCTTGTTATCCTCCTGGCAGAAAGCTTAGCAGAAATCTTACCTGAATTATACTCTTCAGTTATGTGCGGAGCAGAACTTGTAAGAAATGAACTTGGATACATAGCTCAGGATATTTCCAAGCAAAGTGTTGAGGATGTTGCCTGTTTTCTTGCTGCTTACAGTAAAATGCAAGAGGAGAGAAATACACTGGGAGAACTGTTAAAGAAGAAGAAACCAGGACCTGATGATACTGAAAATTCTCTGCCTCTTCAATGGCAAAAGATGCTAAAAGTTAGAGATTCACTGTAAGAACAGCACGGTCTCAAAAAAAGGGAAAGGGAATGATTCTGCAACCCTCTGCTAAAAGCTGGGAAAGTTATCAAAAGATCAGAATATCCATGCATAAGATATTAAGAGTGTTCCTCACAGATCTTTTCACTCAAAAAACAGGCCCTTTAAGTAGTTTCAGAACATTGGCCTTCAACTATCTCAGCAAAAGCCAGAGGGACAAAAAAAAAATCTGTGGATATGACTTTGTCTAAGTGAATCTTAGTGAAATCCAGGAAAGGCTTCTCAAAAATTTATATCAATAGAAGTGCTGCCTGCTTAGATTAAAAAGGACAATCTGGAGAGTACAAAATGAAAACAGGCTATTGTGGGAAGGCTTTTAACTATGAGTTTAACTTCTTTAATTGTTATAGGGCTATTCAGTTATCTATTTCTTTTGGAGTGAGCTTTGGTGGTTTCATGCAATCTACCCATTTCACATGAGTTATTAATTTATTGGCATAAAGTGTTCATAGTATTCCTTTTTTAGTCTCTTAATATCTATGGAATCTGTAGTATTTCCCCTCTCATTCCTTACATTGATAATTATGTCTTCTATTTTATCAATTTTACTGAGCTTTGAAAAAAGTGCAGCTTTTAATTTCATGGATTTTCTATATTTATTTTAAATTACCAATTTCAGTTCTGATCTTTACTATTTCTTTTGCTTAATTTGAATTTAATTTTTTCTTATTCTTGTAGTTTCTTAAAGTTGAAGGTAAAGTCATTGTTTTGAGACCTTTTTTATTTCTAATATAGGCATTTGGTGATATAATTTTCTCTGTATGAACTGCTTTAATGATATCCTGCACATTTTGATAAAGTGCTGTGTCTTATTTTCATTTAATTTCAATACATTTTTGAATTTCCTCTTGGTTTCTTTATTCACCCATTGATTATTTAGAAGTGTGCTATTTAGCTTCCAAATTTTGGGGCTTTCCAGAGATTTCTCTGTTACTGATTTCAAATTTAATTCTGTTGTGATCAGTAAACATACTTTGTATAACTCAAATCCTTTTAGATTTGTTGAGGTTTGTTTTGGGACCTAGAAAACAATCTCTCTTGGTAAATGTTCCACCTGTACTTGAAGAGAATGTTTATCTGGCTGTTGTTAGATAAAGTATTCAATAAATGTCAATTGGATCAAGTTGGTTGATATTTCTTTTTACAACTGGTTATCTGTACTGATTTTTTTTCTGTCTCCTAGTTCTATCAACTATTGAAATCTCTGACTATAACTCATGTTCTTTCAAATTAAAGGGAAAGGAAGGTGGGCTCAGTTCACTAACCTCCACTGGAGTCTATGTGAGTGAGGGTGCTGTGTTACTCCCCAGAGTGACCTAAGGCCCCTTAACACTTGGGTAGGCCTTTTACGCCACCCACATAAACATGTTCTCTAGATAATCGAAAGTGATTGCTATGAAAACAGCTTTAAGTCAAATCCTCTTTTCATTCCCTGTGCTCCCTCTCAACCTTTCTGCTTTCCCTGTATTAGTGCTATATATAAATCCTACAGTAATTCAGTACGACCGTTGGGTGGTAGTATATTAGTAGTGGAACATGGTTCACACCCTTTGATGTGACAACCTATGAAAATATTAGATTATTCCTGAAAATTCTGAGCAAATTCATAGAAAGATATAGATTGTCAAGTTTCTGAACTCACAAATTGAAAGCATGGACTAGAGATTAACTGAATCATAGCACGTGTCGGGGTTCAAGAGGATGCTGAGTTCAGGCACCAAAACTTTCTCCGAGGAACATGACCCGGCTTTCTATTCTGTCCTCCACAGCTGACAGATAACAGAGACCATTGAGAGCTAAATCCTTTGTACGTACCTTTGTACATCTAACTACCTCACAATGTTTTGAATGTCTATTTTAAAACTTACTTGGAATAATAAATTGATACATTTTAAAACTGCACATCAGTGTTTAGGTCAGAGAGATTTCATGGAGTTACTATTTATAGATTGTTAAAGACACCTCTCTGGGCAATGTCAAGGCTGTTGTATGTGGACAGTTTCTTGAATTATAGCGCAGAAACTTTAATACCTACCTCAAGAATGACGGGGATCTTAAATAGGTAGTCATATTTCTAAAGAAACCTAGAGTTTTCTTAGATTGCCAACCTTAGTTAAGACAAGAAATGTCAGGGTGACAGAGTTAAGTGGCTCTTTTCAGATGTGTTACACTGATTCTCTATATTTAAGATGCAAAACAGCCTCCCAAAAGCTATTTAATTAAGTGAAAGTAAGTCTAGTCCCTTTGGAACCAAATGGTTCAGTGAGCAAATACACATCAGCAAGTGAAGGAGGTGGAGGAGGTTATTATGTGCTTCATAGACATGGTGACACGTTATAACCCTATATCAGAGATTCTAAACAGTGATTGGTTGAGAAAATTATCAAACTGAGTTTAAATTTCAGCAGGTACAAAATTAGTTGCAAAAGTCCAGGACAGTGTGCTATTCGGTCTTCAAAGAAAAAGATAAGAAATCCTGGATTTTCAAAGTCCCTTTGAAGGCTTTTAAGGTAAGATGAAACATCCTTTTTATTCAGGACCAACAGAAGCCTTTAGAAAGAAATTTGAATTTCAGAGAACCCAACTAGGTTTTAAGAAGTGAATAACCCTGTATGATTAGATTTTTCCCTTCCCTTTCAACTCATCAAATCAACAGTTTGCATTAAAAGATAATGGAAAATTATATGGTAAGAAATACTAATTCTATCTAGCAAAATATTGCATTACTGAAGGATAGGGGTGTTTTTTTCACATTTGTTAATAGAAAGAGTATATATAAGATGAAGCAAATATTTTAAATCTAAAATATTAATAACAGAATGGGTGATTAGAATCTTTTATGTATAATTCAGTCAAGTTCCATTACCATTATCTTTATCCAGAAAAACCATTTTAAGAACCTGGAGTCTGGTTAAAGCCATATTTTAGACTCACCATTGCAATGTAAGATGTGATGGGACTGAGTGAAAAAGACAAGAAACAATCTCTTTCTCTTTTAAATAGTAACAACACTAACATTTCAACACAGACTTTTTAGAGAAATAAACATGAATTTGCTTTAACACATTATGTTACACTTATTTCAAAGCCTGTCTAACCCACTCAGGGATAAACTCTCAGCTGTTTCTAGGGCTTAGTATCTGGCCCACATTAGGCCTTCAAATGTTTGATGAATGAATGAATGAATGAATGAATGAATGAATCTGTTTTCACTTAACTTGTTGGTCCCTAAAAAGTTAACTTTTGACTTGAAAAGTTATTTTTTTGCCAGTCAACATTAGAGTTGTAAAGCTATATTAAAAACACTTCTACTTAGAATATCTAGAGATTCTAGCTTCTTTTCACACTCCTTCTGCATTTTACAATATGATGGGTTTAAAAAAAGAAAGACACATTACTAAAAAATTGGCTAACTAAGGCATGGAAATTATTAGAAATGATTTTCATAATTATCAAAATGGAAATTTGATAATTATCTGGTTGCTTTAGTTAGTTTCAACAAGTAATTAGATAACTCAGATTTTAAAAATCCAGCTTCGGCTTTCAAACAGGGCCTAACTGGGCTTTGCTTTTCACTTAAAAATGTTGTCCAAATTAAATAGGTATTTTCTAAACCTCACTTCATTTGTGACAATACATGAAACAATCTGAAGGCAGTTATGGCAAGCCAGAGTATTTATTTATTTATTTGTTGTTGTTCTATAACAGTGGTCCCAATTTTCTCCAGTTGCTCTCCCCTACCCCACCCACCCCTGGCTCCCACAGTCAATCCCCACCCTGTCGTCCACGTGCACGGGACATTTATATCTGCCCCTTGACTAGACCTTTGGAGGTTCATGCAATTCTTAAGCCTCTGCTTTCAGACAGACAAAATTGAGGCTATTTCTGTAGGAGTCTTTCAAGCCATTTAGCTACCTGTGTACACAGTGATGAGCATCATTGGAGTATATCTGAAACGAAGCTAATGTAGTCAGATTTCTGGACTACAGTTTAGAAATGGGCTGCACATGACCTTGGCTTTCACTACGGGTGCATTTCCAGGACACCATGGCTCTCCAAATCACAGTGTAGATGGGCCTTCTGCAGAGTCTGTGTAATAATTAGGTGTGGGATTGCAAAGTACTATGTAACCCCTGCATACTAAACAGCTGCCCTTCAACATCTTTGCCCAGAGCTCTGCGTTATACTTGTTCTAAGGTCACCTCAGACTCATTTTTAACCTATAGCATTTTGGAAGCAGGTCTTGGCTTTCTGCCGAGCAGCTCTAGGAGTGAGCACTTTTGTTTTTCTCTCAATAGCCGTAGAACTGTGTCCTTTTTCCTGCAAAGAAATACCAATAGCTCTATGGTGGTTGATGTTCACTGAGGTTTTACGTTTTAACTATCAATGTTAAATTCAATAAAGGCTATCTTATAACATGCAGCATTATAATCTACAAATCCAGTGGGAGTTCATGAAATAAGAGTAAAACTCCCCCTTCCTTTCTATGGTAACAGTATCATTACATCAAACAATTCAATTTGTAATAAATAGAAATTTAAATGTTTGATTTACATGGGCTATGCACTGCCTATTCCAATGTATTAAAATATATATTAGACCATTTCTGAATGTGAGTTTTATGTGCTTCATAGACAGGAATAATGGATCATGTGTTTAGAATGCCCTCATAATTGCTATCATTTATTACTAGATTACTAAATACCCAGGACAGTGTCAGGTATTGCTTACATTAGTAAATACTTATTCATCAACAGTATCCACAAAATGTGTTTTTCTGTGCTGTGTATTGGAATGAAATGACTATCAAGACATTCTCCTGGGTTTCGGGAGCCCTCAGTAGGGCAGGGGAACATGTCAGTAACTGGGCTATTTCAAAACAGCACAATATGTTGCCAGTGAGGTGTGCAGAGCTGCTGGGTGGAGAGAGAGAGAGAGCGAGCGAGAGCGAGAGCGAGAGTGCACCTCTGAAATGGAGGGTGGAGGGAGCGAAGACTTCTCAGAGATTTTTCTGCTAAGACAGTGGAGGTAATCCTGAAATGTAGGAATTATTATTATTATCCCAGATGGAGGAAACAGGCTTGATATAGTGTCTACATTTCTCCAACTCACACATCAGGTAACAAAGGAAGAATTCAAACCCAGGTCTGTAAATCCAAACTTCATGTTCTTTCCATTAACCTAGGTTCCCTCACATCTAGGTTCCCTTACAATCTAGAATAGACCAATTTTATGAATTTGGAGAGGGGTGGTAAGTGCTTCATCTTTTAGGCACAATCTTGGCACTATCTTATCACAATTAGTTAACTCTTGGTTAAAACTATTCAGAAGAGCCCTGGCTGGTGTGGTTCAGTGGATTGAGTGCTGGCCTGCACACCAAAGGGTTGCCAGTTTGATTCCCAGTCAGGACACATGCCTGGGTTGCAGGCCAAGTGCCCAGTAGTGATGTGCGAGAGGCAACCACACATTGATATTTTCTCCTTCTCGTTCCTCCTCCCTCCCTCCCTCTCTGTCTAAAAAAAATACATAAATCTTTAAACAATAAAAAAACTATTCAGAAGAGAGATTATTACTATCAAGAATAGTGGAAGGACAAAATTATGATTATGAATTTGTGGCTGCATGGCTGTTTCCCTTCTCTGGCAGAGACAGACAAAGTCTAGGTGGCTACATTGGTGCTGAGCCTGATGATACCCTGTACGCCTCCACAAACAGCCCAGGTATCAGGAACATTGAGTCTTGACAGCCACCTTCTCATATTTGATAAATATTCCTTGTCCAGGAGAAAAGCAAATACTTACAAACCAAATATTATATTACTGTGGTTATTATCTTTTGCTTTATAAGTCATGTTGTGCTATTCTTTTTTCTAAAAAACAGCCATTAACTAATATTTCTAAAGAAAATGAAGATAATCATATGTTTTTGCATTTGGGCAGCAACATGGGCCATTCCGGTAAGTATACCTTCCTCAAAAAAAAATGTATGTATACACACACACACATATGTATGACTCTGTGTCTGTGCATAAACTGACCCTAAACGTTTAGATTTGCATGAAAGACTTGACAAGATAACTCTGGGGTCTCCCCAAAACCAAACCTGACTTCAAATTCATGCTCCCATTTCTCCAATCAAAATTCATGTTACTCAGAAGGATTCTTATTTAAAAATTCATTGAGATCAATTTACATTCAATGCTCAGAAATCATGAAGATATTGTTCACCTTTGCTCATATGCTCTGAACTTCACTCCAGTATCAGTGAAGCCTGTATTGTTTAGGAAGTTTTCAAGAAAGAAAAATAAGAAAAAATAGAGTGTTTTTTTACATAGGAGAAAACTAACATTTTACTCAGAGACATAATGTTTTATATGCTCACTGTAGAAAATTTGGAATATACAGGTAAACACCAACAAAGAGTAATTAACAAAATACAACCATTTGTATGCAATTTTATTAGCCAGCTACTATGGTTAACATTTTGATATGTTTTCATAATGCCGAACCCTTTGGTATTTATATAGTTGAGAATTTTCTCAGCTATTTCAAATGTGCTCTTGAGAACACAGAAGTAGCCTATTACTTGATTTTCTTATGCACTGGTTCTGGTCATACCAACTGTTCTAGAGGCTTTGGGCATGTTTATCCCTAGTGGGGTCTGGTACTTTGCAAAAGGCTTATTATACAGAAATATCAAAAGTCTATTTTTTCATCTTTAGAAAAGACTGTTCCTCTTCTGTAGTTGAGATAAATGGTCTGGTTAATTCTTCAATAAAATTGGTGACACCGTTGTGAAAAAAATATCTGTATGCCAGTTTAAATCGCACATCAGCCCTGTAAAAAGTCATTTCTCTTTCTTCCTGATTAGAGCATACTTTGGCCTTTGTGCTATATCTTTTTTTTTCTTCATTTAGGGAAAATGTGTGTCTGTGTCTGTGGATGTGCATATACACAAAATAAGAATGTTTTCAATTTTGTTAGGTTCCTCAGATCAAGCCGTTGGAGAGATATGCTGTTGGCAAATCTGTGAATTTAAATCTCCCAGCAAAGTCAAAAGTGCCAATACAGGTATAGGATATAAAATGTGGTTCTAAGGTGTTTTTAGCTTCCATTACCTTCCAAAAAATTGATGCTTCTCTTTTCAGTTTATGTTACTTCAAGGTGATATTCACAATTTATTTTGAATTTTTTTTTTCCAGGATGAGCTAAATGCTAATGATACCACCAAAGAGAGTGGTGTCCCCATGCATGAAAGTGAAATGGGAAGGCAACAGTATACCAAAGATGGTTACAAAGTAGAGAGAAATTGCTCTGAATGGGCAGATGTGGGCGGGAGAAGTTCTTCTACACATTCCATGTTAGTAAATGAAGAGAAGCACCCCGAGGATCAGAACGGGGGCACAGGAAGACCAGAAACATACGGTCATGATGGGATACATGGAAAGAGCACCACAGCCAATGGTCTTAGGGGACAAGTAAGCACTATTGACAATACTGGAGCAGCAAATGGGAGCGATATTAATGGAAATACTGATAAGAATTCAGAGAACGGGACTGTTGGAGATGCAAGTCAGAGTGAGAATGCCACTGTTTTCGAAAAAGATGGACATCAAGTTGCTGGAAGCAGTAACAGTACAGGCCACGAGGATGAAACAAATGGGAATTCTTGTAGAAATGAGGGTGCTATGTGTGAAGTAACACCTCAGAAAGAAAGTGAGAGAGATGGTCACGAGGAGGCAGGGGAAACACCAGGAGGAAGTGGAGCTGGCAATAGAGAGGATGCTGGCCGGGATAATTCTGATGGGAGTCCCAGTGGGGATGGAGAAGTTGAGGATGAAGACAAGGGCTCTGGTGATAATGAAGGTGGAGAAACAGGAAATGGGAAAGAGGACACTGATAATAGTAAGGGCCAGGAGTGTCAGGGTCATGGGAAAGAAGATGACAATGATAATAGCTTAAGTCAAAATTCAATCAGTAGTGAAGATGATGACCCTGACAATGAAGAAGATGCCCAGCACATGGATGGAGACAATGCCTCCAAGAGTGAGGAGGATTCTGATGGTATTCCAGAAGGACATGGTAGCAAAAGAATAGAGGACACCCAAAAACCCAATCACAGAGAAAACAATGATGTGGAAGATGGAATTACCAAAGAATCAGAGCCAAGTACTAATGGGAAGAGGCAAGATAAGGTTAGTTTGTGAAGCTGATTTTTTTAAATGACAGTTTAAAATTTCCCCTCCACCCTACTAATGGTATCATAAAAATAAATCATGACAGACATTCGTGTATTTTTTGCACCTAAATTTCTTGAGTATCAGATGAGAAAGCCAGAGTGCTTACCTGACTTTGATATAAAACAATTTGAAAAATCAGACATTTCTGAAAATTTGGTTATAGTTCTAGAAAAGTCTTTTGCTAAATAATGGCTGTACTATGTAATGGTTTATAAAAGTTTCTACTGGGTAAAAAAGTGAGTGGGTTGTTGTATAATCTAAACACTAGAGAACTTTGAAGTGCTGAATAACACACATTTGTTCAAACAGATGTTTCTGAAGTGCTAGAAGTTGAACTTCTGTTTCTCTGGTCCCTTTCCTCAGTCAGTCTTCCTCAGATCAATGCAATTTTGCAGTGTAACTTTCACTAAGTGACCACGCTTTTATTCATTCTTCCACAGGGAATAGAAATCGAAGTTCCCAGCAGTGGTAACAGAAACAATATTACCAAAGAAACTGGGAAAGTCAACAGAGAGAAAGAGAGCAAAGGACAACATGGAATAATTGTGGGCAATGGAAATGTTAAGACACAAGGAGAGGTTGACAACATGCAAGGACCTGGCCAGAAATCAGAACCTGGAAGTAATGTTGGACACAGCAGAACAGGTAGTGACAGTAACAGTGATGGATATGATAGTTATGAGTTTAATGATGAATCCATGCAAGGAGATGATCCCAATAGCAGTGATGAGTCTAATGGCAATGATGATGCTAATTCTGAAGGTGACAATAATAGCAGTAACCAAGGAGATATATCTTATAATTCAGATGAATCAAAAGATAATGACAATGACAATGAC
>PVKM010039244.1:0-13827 GCA_004027735.1 Carollia perspicillata | reverse complement strand
GAGAAATTAAGAAAGATACGTATATATCTGTCTAGACACTACAGCTCCCCACCTAATAGTTCGTTTAACAAACAGTTGTTTTCCCAGTAACTGTTGTCACCACGTCAAAAACGTGTTTGTTTAGCATACTGGGAGGATGAAATATGCCTATGCTTCCTCATCTATTTCAAGGCTAGGGGTATTTTAAATTTTTTTCTTACATGGACTTTTTTGTTGAACACACACACAAATATGCCTATTAATTTCATTACGACTTAGCCCATAGCTGACTGTTCAAAGTCTAATATCTGCACCAGTGCCCCGAACCTAACATAATGAACAGCAATAGATGCCTACATTTAGGTTTCTAAGCCTCTTAAGTAAGTCTGCTACACACACATATATCTGCTTGGACAGAAGGTCACGCTGAAAAGATCTGATAATTTTCAGAGGGTCACAAGCGTGGTATGAGTTAACAACAGCAGCTGGATGACTTAGAATGATAACTATGTTGTTAGGAACAGTACTCATTCCTCGAAGAATGACATTCAGGTCACACACACGAAGACAACGAGGGACTCCGGAAAGACCAACACGTGGATGGTATCTGGTTGGAAATAGCATTTGCTTAGGTTTGTGGGGAGCAGGCAGTATCCACAGGAGGACAACCAGGAGACAGCCACCACTTCGTAGCTAAATGCAACAGGTGGCAGCAGTCCTCGTTTACCGTGTCCTCCCCGCAGCAGCTGACACTGCTACCCGTTCTTAACCACGGGGATTCCACCCAGCACACGCTCCACGCTGTTCTCGTTCTTCTCTGGCTGCTGCTTCTCTTCCCCCGGGGCTCTCCTTTCCCTCTTGCAATTCTCTGGAGAAGCCAGGCTCTTTTTTTGCTCTGGGCCTTTCCATACGATTGCCTCTCTGTCTGCGGTGCCTCTCCACCTCCCACCTTGGTGTGGTTGCCCCTTCATGTCCTTCAAGTGCCAACTTAGTCAGTCCCATCTTCCCTGGAGTGCAGTCCTCCCCATACTCCAGCAGCATTCTATCCTCCCCCCAATTTTAACACTGACACAGGCTAGTGAAGTTGCCTCGTTAGCTGGAGCTCGTCAATAGCAGATTACAAGCCTATTGAAATGGACTCCTTTATTACTTATTCTGTCCCCGGCTCCTGTTACCACCCCTGATGCACCCATTTGTGCTCGGGAACACAAGCAAAGTGTCTGTGGCTGCTGCTGAGAAGAGAAGACTTGGGGGGGAACATGATCATTGGTTTCACATATTTAAAAGGTTGGAGGTAAAATTCAGACCAATGGGAAGAAGTTGCTAAAAGGTCTGGGGCAGCGCTCAGAACTTTCACATAACGGGAGCTGTCCACAGTGGAAAGGGTCTACTATAAGTACATGAGGTTCAGCAGAACATCCTTC
This sequence comes from Carollia perspicillata, assembly GCA_004027735.1. NCBI lineage: Eukaryota > Metazoa > Chordata > Mammalia > Chiroptera > Phyllostomidae > Carollia > Carollia perspicillata. The sequence continues at coordinate 12,424 of PVKM010039244.1, read as the reverse complement.
ATTCGGGAAGTTAAATATCAGAAGTGCCCAGACCAAGGCATTGTGCTGCAGATTTGTTTACGAATGCTTCTTTTCCAAATCATCCATTATCGAAAGAGAACAAGCACGAGCCTCCAGGGGCTGGTGATATCTGTCAGCCAGCAAACGAACAGCTGGCGATGCTAAAGCCATTTAATCCACCCAGTAGAGCCAGAGGTGGTGCAAACCTTAACAAAGAGATGAAAAGTAACTGTGGGAGGCCGTTTTTGGTTGGGGATATCTCATAAATTTCATGGCACAAGGAGCAGGAAAAGCTACAGATGTATTGGTTGGAAAAACAAAACAAAACAAACAAACAAACAAAAACCCTGCAGAGAGCAAGCTAACAACACTGACATCTTTTCAAAAAAGTGGGTGTATCTGCCCCTTCAGTCCCCAGACCTGCTCTCACCACTCCTGACCTGGGATTTCCTCAACGCTGTGATTGTGGTTCAATGCTGACTTCTTGACAAATAAAAAAAAATCATAAAAGTGAAATGTGTTTTCAGGGAACAAGTATGTTTTGGAGATTCTGATCTTGCTCTAATAATGAAATAAAACACTGACTGTGTTTACATCATGACATTTTTTCCATTTTCTGATAAGCCCAGAGTACTTTCAATCTATATGACATTTAAATGATTCTTCAGTGAATTTATATGATATAGTTGATTTAACAAAGTATCTTTAAAGGCATAATATAACTTGCAAACTCTTGTCTTAACATACCTCTCAGTCCATATTACCCGCCCCGCTTGCAGAGTAAAATCCCTTTTCTCAATCAGCGTGCTTTTTGGAGGCAAACTTCTCAACCATGGAAATGTTTAGCCACAACACTAGCTGGGTCCCCGATATTTGAGGGATCTCCCACCAGAAGGGTCACCTATCTTTAGGGGGTCGAGCCTGCAGAAGCTTGAAGGGATCTCACATTAGAAACGCTGTATTGCGATGAATCTAGATCACGTAAGACCTTTTCCAACTAGAAAGTCTATCTATAAAAACTGCCAGTGTGGGAGGGGTTCCTGGGAAAACAAGATCCAAAATCCTAAAACAGGAGGAGGAAATCTCCATGTATTTTACACCAACCTTGAAAGAAGTTCTAGGATCCCAGTTGGTGGGACTGGAGTCACGGCCCATAGGACTGTTACAGAGTTAAATGAATTAAGAGCTAAAGCACCAGGGACGGTGCCGGACACAGAGTAAGTGCTTTCCGAGTGTCAGCTATGATCATCATCGTCATCATTATAATCACCATCAGTGCATTATTATAGTTCATACAGTTGAGCTTAACAATAAAATAAGCAGAAGACAGTCCAGTCCTTAATTGCCTTAATATTTCATGTGGTTAAGCCCCTTCTTCCCACCTAACTTATAAATAAACTCCTTGACAACCAGTATTACTTCTACTTATTACATGTCACTGACCTAGCAACCACCCCCCCCCCATGCAACTGGCATAAAAGGGACCGATATGTTTCATCCAAGTTGTGAACACTGCTTCAAGTCCTTGTCATTTCAGTTTACTTTAAAAATAAGTTTTTACATTCACAGAATCCTGAAGCCTTTATAAATGTAAGAAGGACCGACTTTAGTTTTAAAAATTCACTTTGAAACTTCAAAGATTTCAAACAACTGGCTGTGGCCTGGCAGCTTTTGACATTCAAGAGGTAACTGTTATTTCATATTTTGTGAATCAAGGGATTGTGGGTATGTATTCAACAAGAAATGTGTATTAATTTCCTAGTTCTGCCATAACAAATTACTACCCATTTAGCAGCCTAAAAAGACACCCATTTATCCTCTCCCATTTCTGGAGGTCAGAAGTTCATGTACTGTGTGGTTCAACATGATCCTCTGCTTAAAGACTCGCGAGGCCAAAATCAAGGGATGGGCAGGGCTGCTCTGCTTTCTGGAAGCTCTGGGAGAGCCCATGCTTCCAAGTTCATTCCAGTTTGGGGAGGAACCTAGTGTCTGCATCTGTCTACAGTGTTGAGGTGCCTGCTTCCTGGCTGAGTGCCACCTGGAATCTGCCCTTAACCCCTAGAGGCCACTCTCTGCGTGTGGGCTCCTCCTCCTCGGGGCCAGCAATAACATGCTTAATCTTTCTCATGCCTGGAATTTTTTTTATCCTGCCTTTTTTCCTGCCATTTCTCTTTGACTTTTGCCAGAGCAAGCTCTTAGCATTTAAGGGCTTGTGGGATTTGACTGGATCCATGCAGACAATCCAGGTCTGTAGCCTTAATTACATCTGCAATTCACCTTTTACCGTCTAATGTGACATTTACAGGCACTAATTAGGGTACTCATTTTTGGGGGACCAGTCTACCTACCACAGAACAGTAGCACAGATCTTCAGAGCCTTTTTGAGAAACCATCCCTCAACACCTTTTTAGGGCCTTCGCGAGTACTTGCTGATAGAGTCTGGTTTTGGAAAATGGTTTACCTGTCTTAAAATCTTTACCAGAGTTCACATACTTCTGAGTGCACATAATGGACCAGAAGACCTCAGAACCAGTCTAAATGAATTATAAATTGCTAAACCACCACAGCCACATTTGCCAGTATCTAAAGATACTGGCAACAGGTTAAAAATTAAAATGTTATTTACTATATAACTTGGCAGGTCTCATTTCATAAAATTTTTAAATTAAAAAACAATCCATAATTCAAACCTTAAACCCCATTTGTGGAGACCTACTCAGTAACTACAACATGTTTTAAGTTAAGATAATGTGAAACTTGCTTCCCAAACCCTAAGTTTCGTTACTTTTAATTAATTCGGACTCTTAATTCCTACTCCCCGTCTGGAAGGCTCCACCTCTCTGGTGGGAAGGATGACAGGCTCACCTGCCCGGTGAGGCCCAGGCGCTGTGTGCAGGAGCAGCACAGCATGGCGCCTGCGCGGGGGTGAAAACTCCGAGAGCCTCGGCCACTCCTAGGCTCCTCCCCAGTTCTCCCTCGGTCTGGCATCAACAGGCTAATAAATTAACATCTGCAGGCAGGGGAAGGAGAGAAACATGAATATGTGGCTGCCTCTCGTGCGCCCCCAAGTGGGAACTTGGCCTGCAACTCAGACATGTGCCCTGACTGGGAATCGAACCAGCGACACTTTGGTTTGCAGCCCATGCTCAGTCCACCGAGCTATGTCAGCTAGGGCTAATTTTTACATTTTAGGTCCTTCCGGGTCCTTCTGCAATAAGCACATAAAGCTTTAACATTAACTTAAGAATGCAAAATCACATTTCACTGCAGCAGCTATAAGCTTTATCTTAAAGAAATGAACAAAGAAGCAGCCCAACATGAAATGTTCATGGATCATCCTTTCAAAGCTCCTTTAGCTTCTCTCACAGAACTTCCTGGGAACACTTTACAAACTCATGACTGGCAATACACAAATCAATAGCGGAAGGGTGTATGTCTATTCCTTGTCAATTAAAAATGTCACTGTTTTCTATCTGTATTGCATCTCCAACTAATTTCCTTCATCTTGGGAAGAGATAGCCAAATACCACAGTATACATATGTATGTACACACATGTACATGTCCACACATATACATGCATTCTTCCCCTATTCACAAAGAATTCCTTGAGACACGTTTTGTTCTTGAATGGCTTCTATGCACTCACAGGCTGCTGAACAGATGCTTTTAAATGAATGTTCCCACACTGGGCTTGTTTCAGCAGCAAATCAGCATGCATTACACTGCTTGCCAAACTGAATTCTCAAAGCCAGATATAAATTAGACTGCCACATCATCTGGGAAGGTGCAGAGGTTTTCCTGGAAGCAGAGATGGTAACTTAGCAGTCAATTTTTTTAAATTGTGTATGTACATCTATATCCTTTGGGATTTGGGGGTCCATTTCCAGGATGAAGAAAGTCATTTTGATCTACAATAGCCATAGAATGTATATGCATTTTTTAATTGACAAAGGACAGACATATTCCATTCAGTTGTCTGTTCAGGTGTTGGCAGCCCCAGGTGTGTGAGGTGTCACTGTGACCCTTCCTGATGGACACAGCTCTCCAATGGTCCTAGGGACCTAGGGTCCGTAGCCCAAGGCCCTTCATACACCACAGCTAAAGAAGGAAGCTACTAACCAGCCCCATGACTTCTTATAAAAAAATAAGAATGAGGAATACTATATCAGAAGTACGCTACAATTCCTCCTGTGCTTTTTAAATGCTCCTCGAAACTAGATCTGTCTTCTAGGGTCTCACTTGACACTTTCTCTAAAAACTCAATCTAACTGGCCCCTCTCCAAATCACACAGTAGCTCTTAAGCCACTGGAAGAGTTGGAGCCAGGCTAAGGATTCCAAGTAGGAATTTTTTTGTTCCCTGCAGATAAGAAATATAAGGTAACAAGATGTTCACGATCCTATGGCAGCCAGACAGAAGGTTAGTCATTCCCCGAGGGAGTGACTTCCTTTGATTCTCTGAAGCAACATGCTTGCTCAGGTCTGTGACAGATGAAGAAAAGGGAGATTAACTACACTCCACTTCTCCATTCCCCGGGAAAAAAGAGGCAGACAGCCGGGTAAAAGATGAGTGGAAACTCGTGTTTTAGTGTTTTAAAAAAACATATTTCTAAATGTGGTAAAAATCATCATTAGGTTGTGCTCATCACGTATTAAATGTGACAGATGCTCTCCTCGTTGACTAACCCAAGATTAGTTCTAGACCTTGTTAACTTGGCATACAGCCGCTTAACTCTCTAAATTCTAACTTTCTGAGAGTCATCAAAACTGAAATCCCACGCTATTTCTCCTTGCTGAGCCAGTACCAATTGGAAAGTTCCCAATTTAAAAAGCTGTCATTGTTATCTTCAGATGCGGCTGTTGAAAAAAAAATTCTCCAGTGAATCAAAACCAATTTGGATTCCTCAGGTACAAACCACAGGAATCCTGGCCACTGTGTATGCTTTCTGGGCCCAGAAAGGGTACAAACACACCCCAAAAGACACAGCCCTAAAAAAAACGACTGAAACTTCGGCTGAGAGATGAACCGTGGCAAAGAAGAGGAGTTTTACTTGAGTGAAAATAAAACATGGGAACCAGCAATAGAGGAAGGAGATGGCTGACAACACAGAAAATCTTAAAAACTGGGAATCTCCTGGCTGGTGTAGCTCAGTGGATAGAATGTGGGCCTGTGAAGCAAAGGGTCGCTTGTTTGATTCCCAGTCAGGGCACATGCCTGGGTTGAGGGCCAGGTCCCCCGCAGGGGGTGCGTGAGAGGCAACCACACACATGGATGTTTCTCTCCCTTTCTTTCTCCTTCCCTTCCCTTCTCTCTAAAAATAAATAAATAAAATCTTTTTTAAGAAGTTGGCATCTTTGAGTTCCAAAGCGCATGCATTCAGTGGCTGTTCAGTAAATGCAGTTCCTTGTGCCTCTGCGGCCAGTACTCTCTTTTCTTAGAGAACTATAAGGAAAAGACGACTTGGGAGAAAAACTAAAGGTGTGAGTTAAGTGCAGACCTTAGTTAATAAGAGTAAAATAGACCCATCTCACCTGTCAAGCAGGATCCCAAATGAGGGGGAAAATGAGAACAAGACTTAACCTAGAAAGCACACTCGAGATATGAGAGAACAAGTTCACAGCTGATGGAAAACTGACGGAGTCACGTCACCCTGTCTGGACGCTGAGCAGGGAAAAGTGTTTTCTGTGAACTTGACAATGTGCAGCAGTAAGTAGTAATCTCTGATTTTCTCTTTCTAGAGAAATACAGAAAGGAATTCCATAGCAGGCTTCTTTTCTCCAACACTGTCATCCAAGGCACGGCTTGTTTGTTTTTTAGGGGTCCGTTTGCTGCAAGAGCTTCTAGAACTTAGAGCAGACACCTTCCTTTGTGATTTGGGTTTGATTGGCAAGTAAGATCTTTTAGCTCAGCAGTGTTTCTCAGAGGGGTGCTTGGGAAGCGTCCAAAGGCAGGAAGCAGAAACACAGATATCCTTAAATAGGAGATCAAAACTGAGTCTAGACTTTCATCTCCTGCTTCCCTTAAAACAACATCCCAAACAACCCCTATCAGATTATTTCTCTTTCTCTAGGCTAAATTTTCTTCAATGCACCTGAAGGAAGACCCAGGAGAAGAAATTTAGCAAACACTACTAACAGCACCAGAAGCTTAGGTTCTATGTTGAAGTTGGATGAACCAAAGAACATGAGTGAGGCTATACAGCACCAACATGTGGAGACATTTGAGCTGATGAAAATTATCAACTCAATCAGCTCTGAGAAGGAATATGAGGGTGTAAGAGTATCTAGTTAAATGATCCCCGAGTAGTATTAGATTTTGCTCTCATCCCCACTGACACCTCTTCCTAAATTCTGAACTCTTGATTTGTAATTTTAATTCGTCTCTCAAGATTTGGCCACAAACTCTCCACCACCATCCCTACCATCCAAGTGACAGCGGATTCCACAGGACCAAGCAGCACAGGGTACCACACCACGTGTCCCCCATCCTTTTATAAATGCCACTGAGGTAGCCACGCCACCATGTAGGCATCTAGTATATAAAATTCACATCTTAGCCTAACTTGCATCGTTTCAGTGGCCTGACAATTAGACTGTGTGGACAAAAAAAATCACAAATTTCACTCAAGCCCAGACAGGATGCTTGTGTTTTATTATCCCTACAATTTCCATCAGGAAAATTTAGCCTAAAGAAAGAGAAACAGTGTAACAGGGACTGCTTGGGATGCTGACTTTAAGGAAGCACGAGAGGAAAGTCTCGAATCAGTCTGATCTCCTATTTAAGGATATCTGCGGTTCTGCTTCCTGTCTTTGGAAGCTTCCCAAGTACTCTCAGTTCTTTGCGATGCCTCAAAGTTTAACATAGCTCCAAAATTCACATCCTAAGAACTACGGCTTTCAAAGCAACACTTAATTCATTGTAAACTCCTCCCTATATTTTGTTTGCCCTACATTGTAACACAAATATATCAAAGCCATATTATCAATTCTGAATCTTTGTCATGGACACTGAAGAATTCATGTTGAAAAATAAAATAAAATCATACCCAGAACTTTAAGAATGGGAACACAGAGGCTATGTCATTCAAGGGCCCCTCTTAGCCCACCAGCTTTACCAAACCAGCAGACTCGTAGTAAATGAAAAAGAGAAAATTTTCAAGGTAACAAAACTTGCAGGGTAGGAGGACATTAGAAAGGAAGCTACAGTGCTGAGGCAGAAACCTCATGTGCAACAGAGAAACAGTTTCCAGATAATAATATCCGGAGTGTTTCCATAGACTACATAGAGCAGAAGGGTTCTATTGTATCCATGTCCTTTCCCATAAGCTGAAACCTTCTTACGGGGTTTTATTGTTTAGGTCTGTGGACATCAGGTACTTGGGACGATGGCTCTTTGCTGAAAATCACCAGAAACATGGCTGGGACATTTTTATCATTCGTGTTTGTATAAACTCAACAACTGCAAATCTGACTTGATTATAAAGACATTTTTTTTTTATTTCTATGCATGTGCTATCTTCTCATGTTCCTTTCCTATGAAAACTCACTTATGTTTTCTTCCAGGGTAGAATTTCAGGAATTATTATGTCTTAGAGGACAGGATGCTTCCCTCGATGAACCTAACCTGGGACTAAGAAATAAACCATTATGGTTAAAGAAAGGAGGAGTCTTTTAAAAGACCACCACCTACAAAACTCCCAAGCTTGAATAGAGAGAGATGCGTGTACAAGACAGTACAGAGACCTGTATCCCTGTTCCCCCCTTCCAGTGTCCCCCAAACCACACCCCCCCCAGCAGCCCCTCAGCAACACTGCAATGCAGACATCACTTTTGCTTTCCTTTAATGAATGTGTTCTGGGTCCGGGAGATGAGAATTGTTAACTTGAGTGAGGTATGTAAATAGTTCCCTTCCTGTGCAGTGTTAACACCCAGCTTCCAGGGTTTTCATACCACTATCAATAAGAATAACTACATCATAAAGACCGAAGCCCAAAAGTCCCTTAAATGTTTATGCAATGACTGAAGAAATGTTAGAACTTGCATACTGTCTAGTCTAACCACTCGACTTGGCACAACTAAGGTCATGCCATTGAAGAATTACGAATCAAGGTTCTCAATCTCCCTTTAATGATATTTTCACTATTCTGGGCCAATGGAAGAGATGAAATTTTCTCCTCTGCTGTAATTCTCGTGCGTAAACACCACTACTCTAGCCCCTCACCTCAATGTATTCCGTCTTTTAGCTTAGAGACTTTTCTAGGAAGGTGACCTCCACCACATATATAGCAAACACTCTGCTCTCCGACCCTTTTTTATAAAGGCTTTCTTGAATTTGACTTTCCTGAGGGAAGTCATTCCTACTTCCGCTGTCACCTCCCTACTGCCCTCCTACCCAGGGCTCTGCCCTCCGCTCTGCTCTCCAATGGACGGCCTCTCTGTAGCGATTCCCGGTGCTTCGGCCCTGACCTCTCTGAGCTCCAGATGTGCGTCTCCAGGCATGTCCCGAGTATTTTTATGTCCTTACCTCCTCAAATTCGGTCTGTCCAAAAGCATACCATCTCACCTTCCACATATTTTGCTCAACTTCCTGAGTATCACTCATCACGTTCCCACTCAAGCAAGATCAGAACGTTAGTCATCTGGCTCCTCCTCTACCTTTATACCCAGTTCTGTTGATTTTGAAGAATTCTTTGTGCTCCTTTTTGAACTGGTCTGTTTTGGTTCCCACAAAAACCACTGCACACTAGGTTTTCAGCCGCCTCTCAACCAGTCTCCCCACCTCCAACCCATTGTTTCTCTTCAATGTCTACTTCATCACTTTTCTTAACTAGGACATTCTCTACTCGGGTAGGTCCACTCGCAATTTTTCGACTGTACTTTCTCATTCCTCTGCCTACACACAATAAACCCCACAGTTAGAGTACACACCCTCCTCCTCATCGCCTGCTCAGAACCTGACATTGCAATGGTGGTTCAAGTCCAGTCTCTTTAATGAAGCTTTCTCTTACTGTTCTTGAGTTCACTACCATATATCACAATTTTTGGTGCCCAATTGCCAATCACTTTATACACTAACTTTCAAAAAGTACTTGTCTTCCTGATAAGGGTGTAGGGACCACATCTTACATGTATTTGCTGCTTCCAAAAAATATCTCAATAACTATATTACATTATGAAAAAAATGAGCCATAGTAGTTAAGAGAACATGATTAGGAAGTAGAAAATTCTGTGTTTAGATCCTGGCTTTGTCCTGTTCTATCACAGATGGGTGACCGTTGGGCAAATAACCTCCACAAGCTCTCATAGCTATAAAACAGAGATAATGCCACCACCTATTTGATAGGGCTGTTGTGAAGTTGAACAGAATGTGTATGTACACATATAAAATGTTCGACATAGTATCTGCTCTAGGCAGAGTGCCTTTTTAAGGACTCTGCACTCTCCTTTAGAAGAGTGCCTAGTCAATACTTTAAACTGCATAATCTGCAGATTCAATATAATCTCTACCAAAATTCTAGTGGCACTTTCCACAGAAACAGAATAAACAATACTAAAATTTTTATGGAGCCACAAAAGACCCCCGATAGCCAAAGAAAAATTGAAAAAGAGGAACAAAGCTGGAAGCACCAAACTCCCTGGTTTCAAACTATAATACAAAACTATAGTAACTAAAACAGTATGGTATGGCAGAACAACAGACACATATATCAACGGAACAGAATAGAGAGCCCCAAAATAAACTCATGCTTATATGGTCCATCAATGCATGACAAAGGAGCCAAGAATATACACTGGGGGAAAGGCAATCTCTTCAGTAAACACTGTTGAGAAAACTGGACAGCCACATGCAAAACAATGAAACTGGACAACTATCTTAACCCATATACAAGAATTAACTCAAAATGGATTAAAGACTTGAATGTAAGACCTGAAACCATAAAAATTCTACATTAAACCATGAGAAATAAGCTCATTTACATCAGTCTTGGTGATGATGTTTTTGGATTTAGAACCAAAGCAAATGCAACAGAAGCAAAAAATCAGTAAGTGGGACCACATCAAACTAAAAAGCTTCTGCACAGCAAAGGAAACCACCAACAAAATGAAATGACAAGGTAGTAATGAGAAAAAATAATTGCAAATCATATATCTGAAAAGGATTAATATCCAAAATATATAAAGAATTTATACAACTCAATAGCAAGAAAAAACAAACAAAACAAAAACAAAAGAAATCCAATTTAAAAATTGGCAGAGCCCTGGCCTCTGTGGCTTAGTTGGTTGGATCACTGGCCCATAAACTGAAGGCTCATGGGTTTGATTCCTGGTCAGGGCACATACCTAGGCTGCGAGATTGGTTCCCAGTCAGGGTGTGTATGAGAGGCAACCAATCAAAGTTTCTCTCTCACATTGATATTTCTCTTCTTCTCTCCTTCCCACCCTTCACCCTTCTCTGTAAAATCAATCAGCATGTCCTCGGGCGAGGGTAAAAAAGAATGTTTTTAATGGGCAGAAGATCTACATAGACATTTCTCCGAAGAGGACATACAGATGGCTAATGGGTATATGAAGATGCTCAACGCCATTCATCATCAGGGAAGTGAGTACCAAAAGCATAATGAAATGTCACTGCACATCTTGTTAGAATGGCTCTTGTCAAAAAGACAAGAAATAATAAGTGTTGGCAAAGATGTAGAGAAAAGGGAACCCTGTACTCTGTTGGTGAGAATGTACACTGGTACAACCATTATGGGTAAAGGTATGGAGGTTCCCCCAAAATTAAAAATAGAACTACCACATGATACAGCAATTCCACACCTAGATAAGTCATCCAAGAAAAGGAAAGCACTAACTAGAAAAGATATCTGCACCCCTAAGTGTCCACTGACAAATAAATGGATAAAGAAAATGAAATATTATTCAGAGTCAGGGTGAGGGTAGGTAAAATGGGCTAAGAGAGTCAAAGGTACAAACTTCCAGTTATAAAAATAAATAAGGCATGAAGATGTGATGCAGACCATGGTAACTTTAGTTAATAATACTATATTGAATACCTGAAAGTTGCCAAGAGAATAGCTCTTAAAAGTTGCCATCACAAGAAAAAAATTCTGTAACTATATATGGTGACAGATGTTAACTGAAGTTGCTGTGATGATCATTTTATAATATATGCAAATATGTAGTCATTATGTTGAAACTAATATAATGATGTGCATCAATTACTCTTTAATAAAAAAGATAAATGAATAAAAAGCTGCAAAGTTCACGCTAAACAGTTTTTCTTAACACACTGTCAAGATTCCACTTCACATGAAGTTTTAGACCACCAATCACTGTATTTAGTCAAAAATTACTTTTCTAACCAGTGTTTAAGAAAAACAAAAAAGGCGACTTTGAACTTTGAAGCTGTGCCCCGATGCCAGCCTAGTGTGTAAAATTGAACAAAATCAGTTTTATCCACAGACATAACCCAATCCAGCATGGTCTGCAGCCATTACCGTTTCAATAATACAGCTGAAGTGGAATTACAGAATCACTGGTAGGCTAGAAAAGTTCCCAGGGAGCCAAGCCATTGGATGAAGATTTTGTGTGAAGGACTGCTCGAGCCTCGGAACTGAAGGGCCATGGTGAGCGGCCACAGCCGGCTTTTTCTACGAGGACAGGCACATGCTTTCCTTCAACCAACAAGGCAATTACCAACTCTGATCTGGGGCTTTAAAAAACACAGGAAAATATTGCAGTCTGGTACATTTACAACCAACAACGTGGCCTTTTGTTAGTAAATTCTTTTTCCCCCCTAATGAAACATACAGCCTTTTATTCTTTGTGCAGAAGGTCACAACTTTCTCTAGTTTAAGTCATACTCTAGTTTAAAATTCAGATATTAGGCCTCCACTAAGGTTCCAGAAGTTTTCCACCAAGAGTATTGAGGCTCTCGCAGGAGAGGATGCATCAAGTGCAGCAAGCCAACGTCATTGTCCCCTTTGGCCTTGACCTTGGCCTCTCACAGTGATGAGCAGGCACGGGGCAAGTGTCTCCACATCTTCACCCAAACGCCTCCCTTCAGAGCCCCAAATTCATTGTCCCCGCATCCTGAGGAGGGAAACTGCATGGCCTTACCGCAGATGTCAGGCGAGCGAGAATTTCATCACTGCTTTCTTCCGAGTCTTCAATTTTCTGGTGAGACCTTTGAAAAACAAAGAATGAATGACCCTTCAGCTTTGGTTGCTCAAATTCACCTGTCAAGTGATGGAAATACATGGCATTCTCCATTGTTTAATACATTATTATTTAATACATTATTATTTAATACGTTATTGTTTAATATGAGGGGGAACCCCAAAAAACCAGAATTTACTTATAAAAAAGTGTGTATTTATTCTCATATGTTTAAACTTCAGTCACTTTCAAAGTGCTCTCCATTT
>PVKM010039243.1:0-13827 GCA_004027735.1 Carollia perspicillata | reverse complement strand
TGTTGGGGATGGTGAGCTGTTTTGAGTGTACCTACTTTGTGGTGATGGCCACACAACACTCTGAACGTATTTAATGCCACTGAGTTGTGTTTAGTTATTTCTGGGCCCCAATTTTTGCATTTGTACTGTAGCTGATTTAGCGTGTAGAGGCGAGCTCAGAGTGCGGACAGGCCCCAGGACGCTCAGGTGGGTGCCCCCAATTCCGACCCCTAGCTCTGACAGTGGAGGGCGTGTGCGTTTTTCCCCCTCCCCGCCCTGGCCTCAAAGGTTCCTGCTTAGTGAATATCGACTCTCCATGTCCGTTTTTCTCTTTGGTAAGTATGGCCATGTTTCAGGAAGACACTTTCTTTTGAGGGAAGGACCGAAGACAGTTTGTTGAGACTCACATACACCTGAAAAGCACACATATCCTAAGTGCACAGTTTGATGAATTTTCACACACGGAACCCATCTGGTCACCAGCCCTCACTCAGGTCAGGAAACTGAATGTGATTTTTACTCTGGAAGACCCCCACGGGGGGCATTTTTATGACAAAAGCAAAGGACCATAGAGCTGAGCGGGGGAGTTGGTAAGTCCCTCTGCGTTAGGAGGGAGCCACAATTCTTGAAAGAAGGGAGCCTGTGTGCTTCTCACCTGTGTGAGCTCGTTTGAGACTTTGACGGCGAAAAGGCAAGTCCTCTTGACAGACACTTTGAAGAAAAGGTGGAGGTTACGATGGTCATTAACAGACGTCCGTCTTCCTTCCTTTCCTGCGACCAGGCCCCAGTGGAGTGTGTGACATCCGCGTGGCCCACGTCACCACAGCCGAAATACGGTTGGAGTGGCAGAGTACAGACAACGCCTCCGACTACGTCTACCACCTAGACCTGAGTTCTGCGCACAGTGCTAACCAGACCAACAGTTCTCACAGAGCCTTCACGTTCAGGGGCCTGATCCCAGGCACCTTGTATAACATCACAATCGTTCCGGAAGTGAAAGGTGTCCTGGGGCGCCCCAGCTCCATTCTACAGTACACACGTGAGTGTCTCAGGAGGCCCTCTTAGGGGAGTGTTCTCCTTGGCTTTCACTTGGAGGGTGGTAAGGAGGCATTGGCTAAGGGGCCCTTTTTTCTGGGCTCCAGGTCAAATGTGGAACGATTTACACAGAAAATACTGGCCTCAGCAGAGGTTCTGCTCTTCTCACCCGGCACTGGTGCTGAGCCTAGTGGACTTGGACTTGTCTTTAGAAGCAGGAAGTGATCCCATAAGCACGGAACACATACTGTCTCATTCATTCCTTGGGAACCCAGACAGGAGCAGAGCCTCCTTCGGTGTCCTGTTGGTGCGGGGAGATTCTGCTCAGAGGATGAGCTTTGTATGCGGCGGTGAGGGAGGGCCTTTGCCATCAGTCGGTCCCAGTAAACGTATGGTGGAGATGGTAGCTTACACGGTCTTTTCAGTAGATGTTTTCTCTTTCATTACTCAGGTTTCAGAAACAGGTAAGAAATTACGTCTTGAAAATTGCAGATACATTTGAAGTGTTAAAAGAAGCACAAAAAACTTTATTCTTTTGAGAATTTAATCTGTATGATTATTTCCTGAATGTCTTTTTGAGACGCCTTCCATTGGCTGAGTTGGCAAATATTAGATTTATCCATTCTTTCCCGAAAGGAGCCAGACTATTTATAGATGCAGTCCATAAAAGAGTCCTGGCCTTCAGGCTAACCTGTGCTTTTTTTTTAATTTAATTTTTTTTTTTTCACTAAGGGCCCAGCAGTGTGTCCGACGTTGAAATCAGCACCAACACCACAGCAGCAACCTTCCGCTGGCAGAACTCTGACGAGGCCTCTCCCACGTACACCTACCGCCTTCTTATCGAGAGGGAAGGGAATTCCAGCAACGCAACTGAAATGGTCACAGGCATTGGCGTTACCGGTGCTACAGTCCCCGATTTAACACCTGGCTCAGGGTACACCGTACAGATCTTCGCCCAGGTGGGGGAAGTCACCGAATCACTGGGACCTGGCTGGCAGTCATTCTGTACAGGTGAGTAGCCCCAGATGTTTCTGGGACTTCTTCAGGTGGGGGCCTTGTAGGAAGGTCCGCCCCAGACTTTGGTTTGTCAGCTTTTGTGTGGTTCGTTACCATAGACACTGAGCTCTCGGAGACACCCTGTTAGCTTCTTAGTGCTGTCTTGCTGCCTTCTTCATTTACTCATCCCGCAAATATTTATTGAGCACTTACTGTATGCCAGGCACTTTAAAATGACTCAGATAAGTCCCAGCCTTCCTGGAACTTTTATTCTGGAGGGGAGGACATAATAAACAAGATAAATTAGTTAGTAGCTTGGTGATTACTGCCATGGAGAGGGGAAGAAACCAAGGAAGGAAGAGACTAGATGTTTGTTGAGGGTGCTCAAGGAAGGCTTCAGGGAAAAGGTGACTTTTGAGTAAAGATCTGAAGGAAGTAGAAAGCCAGCTGTGTGACTTCAGAGTATAGAGCATTATAGGCGGAGAAGCAGCCAGTGCAAAGGCCCTGAGGCTGGTGGGTGCCTGCTGTGCCGAAGGAGGAGTGGGAGGCCAGAGTGGCAGGAGTGGGTCCACAGGAGCAAGAGGGCAAGGGGCAGTCGGCGAGGCCCCAGAGCAGGGGTGTCAAACTCATTTTCGCTGGGGGCCTCATCAGCCTTGCAGTTGCCTTCAAAGGGCTGAAATAATTTTAGGACTGTATAAAGGTAACTAAACCCTAACTGTTAAGGAGTTGAAATTACATTCTTTGAAGGCAATCGTGAGGCTGATGTGGTCCCTGGTGAAAATGAGTTTGACACTCCTGCCCCAGAGGGAATGGCTGGGGCCTGGATGACATCTAGATTGCAATGTATAGTTTGGCTTTTCCACACAGCAGATGCAAAGGATGTTGTTAAAATGGACGCTCAGCTTCTCACCTTTCTTGATCCTTATCTCTCACTGCAAAGGTGTGGTTGAGAGAAGGGGAGCCCTGTGGTTAGGAAGGGAGCTTCCAGAGAGTAGCCCAGAGGCTGTTTTGCCGATGGTTATGAGGACTTCACAGCTCTGACTGTGGCCCAGGGGCCACCTTATTCTCCACTCTCTTTGCGCCCACACCTTCCATTCCTTAGACCAAGCCATTCAGGCGTGTTCAGGCTGATTTGGAAGGTGGTAAACTCATTGGATCAGCCTCCCTGAGAGTGTAGGAGCTGGCACCTCAATGACCTCTGACCTTGCACATGGAGTAGAAAGAAATTCCTGCAGCCTTGAGTCACCTTCGCTAACTTGGGCCCCATCCCACCTGGTCTGGACTCTGGTCTTTAGTATTTGGGTGGCTTCCATTTCTGACACTTCTCTTAGCTATGATTATTGCAGCTCCAAAAACCAGGAGAAAAGTCTCTGTGAGCGTTTGGGACTGGGGTGGATGGAACAGGGGCTGTGGGAGCAGGTGTGCGCTGGGCAGGTCGCCTTGCCCGGCCTCAGGTGGAGGATGAGGGGGTTGCACTAGGTGACTTGCCCTCCTCCTTTAACAAGCACTGCAGCATTACAGCGACGACGATGTTCTCCCCCAGGACGTTAGTATGGAGTTTTGATTTGGGTATTTTGAGGGTGTTCGCTATCCTCACGTGGTGTAACACTGATTGTTCCCAGTATCTCAATTTGATCACTGTCAACTTCAGCTGGTCTCTCTGACCGTGGAGCATCATCCAGCGAGAAACCTCCAGCATGAAACTTCACAAACCACTTTTGACACATTTGTTCAGTCACAGCACCTCCATACACTGCACAAATCTTTTTTTTGTGTTTCAGTTGTGTTTTTACCTTTCTTGAAATAATAAAAGCATAGTATGACAAAAATGTGTATTTTCTCCATCTTCAGTATTAAAATGGCTACACAAAAATTCACCGATTTTGATGTTTATTTTTTTAAATGCATGCTGATAGGACAGCTGTCACAATACAATCTAGCAAAATTGCCCTAATGAAGTTACAGATGACGAAGCACTGTGAGAGCCACCTTACAGAAAAAAACCCAATGAACTTTTTGGCCAGCCCAATACTTAACCTCTGGGAGTCTCATCTGATTCACCCCTAAATAAGATACCGCAGGTGAAGGAGCTGCTCTCACTGTACTGTTGACAGAGCCACCTCTCACAGAGCCCTGCTCTCCTCCGGTTTGGTGGCCGACAGCCTTCGTTTCGTGTAACCCCCAGAGTCCTGCAGCCGAGACTCAGAGCAGTTACATGCGGGGTCCAAGGTCATATGGTTTAGTAATGCCCGATTCAAGGGCATCCGCTGCCTCTTCTGCCTCACTACACGCTTGCCTCCGCAGCATGGATGGGCCAGGATTCTACTGCTCCCTAAATTTCCGTGTTGGCAAAGGCAGAAGCCCCAGAGTCTCACGCGGAGCTGTGCTTGCTTTGCAGATCCAGCCCCGGTAGCCTCCTTCCAGTGTGAAGTGGTCCCCAAAACGCCAACCTTGGTTCTGAGGTGGGCCTGCCCTTCCGGCACCAGCACGGGCTTTCAGGTGGATGTCAGCAGAGGAGACTGGAGGAACGCGACACGTGTGGAGGGCTGCCTCCTGGAGGAGGCTGGCGCCGAGTACCGGATGGAAGTCACACATTTGAATTTCTCTACCTCATATGACATCAACATCACCACCTTGTCCTGTAACAAGATGGCACCCCCTACCCAAAACTCCTGTGTCACGAGCATCACAGGTGGGCTTTGGGGCGTCAGGGTGGCCTGGTGGCATTGTGGTTACCCCTAGTGAAGCTGACCTGGGGGCAGTGTGGGGGCCTTGGTCAGAAGTCTCTGCTGAGACAGTGGACACCACCTCCAGTGTCCCCCACTGGAGCTGAAGGATTGCTAAGCAAGGTTAGGGCTGCGCTGCCCAATAGAAACTAATGTGGCCCTCATGTAATATATGCTATTATGATTTAATAATACAGTCAAAGTCTTTTAGGAGCCATATTAAGAAAATGCAAAAAAGAACAATCGAAATGAATTTTGATCACATTTTATTTAACTCAGTATATTAAAAATGTTCTCATTTCAACATGTAGTTTGTATAAAGTAAGTTATTAATGAGATATTCGCATTCTTTTTTGGCACTAAGTCCTTGATGTCCAGTCTATACCTTACACATGTAGTACCTTTGAACTTGGACTCGTCATGTTCCTAGTGCCCCACAGCTGCGTGAAGCTATGGCTGCCACATTGCACAGGGCGGGTTTGGAGAATTGCATTGTGGGTGTTTTGGAGCCTCTTTTTCCAGGTCTCCCTAAATCCTGAACGTAGCAATGGAAACACACTCTCTGTGGGAGACAAGTTTAGGTAGAGCAAGTGTGTGGAAAGGATCATCTTTAATTCAGCATGTCCTTCCCGTTGTGTTAATTCCAAGAGGAGCTTCACGAGCTTTGCTTGGAAAGGCGAGGCACCCCCAAGGGGGCATTCTATGGGGGTTTCTGGTTTCTGGTAGGGGTGTTGGTTGGATTTCTCTAGAGAGAATTTTAAACCTACTCCAGCAAAGTGAGGACTTGGGTGTGGGCAAGGACGTGGCACACGGATGTGGCCGGGTCTCAGGAGAACGTGCATTCTCTCCACGCCACCTCTGCCTCTCTCCGCTCCCGTGTTCTCAGTGGGCTGATCCCTCCCACGGCCCAGTCTGTGTAGTGGGCAGACGTCTGAGTATGGCTCCCAAGTCCCCACCTCAGAGTTCCTTCCACACAGTCACTCATCTCCTTCTCCTGCCCCAGTTCTCAGGATGGGGACCCTGGCCCTCCTGGGTCAGGAGGGGCTGGGGGCAGAAGAAAGGCAGGTCACCTTCAACCAACAAGGCTGTGTGTGGGAGGCCGCCCTGGAGATGTGGCTGGGCCACTGAGGAGGTCCTTGTGAACTAGGCAGGCTCCCCACCAGTCCCTTTCCTGCCCCTTGCTCCTGGATTTGCTTTGTATGAGCCCAGCACACAGCTTCCAGGGCACAGGTGGACACTGCAAATTCTCTCAACAATTTTGTTCCTGTTTTGGTTTTAGAAGTTGGTTGATCATGTTTAGTTTGTTCTGTTTCAGACCCGCCTCCTCCAGATGTATCTCCTAATATTACATCTATCAGTCACAATTCGGTAAAGGTCAAGTTCAGTGGGTTTGAAGCCAGCCACGGACCCATCAAAGCCTATGCTCTCATTCTCACCACTGGGGAAGGTAAGTGTGGGGGGGCGTCATTATGGGTAAAACAGCCAGGGAGTGACACCCTGGCCAGGCCCCATTTCTGCACCCACTAAGGCACATTAGAGGTACAAATACATGTCTGTTTCTACATCGTAGCCCACGCTTGGCACGCAGATGAGGCTGGGAGGGGTCTGCTATTTGCCTGCTGGTCTAGGTCAGAGGTTGACCAACCTTCTGGAAAGGGGCCAGATGGCAAACACTTGAGACTTTGCAGGCCTTGCTGTCTCTGGTCACAGCTCTTCACTTCTGCTGGGGCAGCGTGACTGCAGTCGTGGATGATGCAGGGAGAGCGAGTGCGGCTGTTCCAGCAAAATGTTATTTACCAGCACGGGTGGGTGGCTGGCTGGATTGGGCCCATGGGCCCTAACTCGCTGACCTCAGCTCTAGGTTTTTTGTCTCTTTTATGCCATGGGGTCTTATCTTTTAGGTGGCAGAATGTGTATTAAGCAACTCTCTCTCTCACACACACGCGCGCAAGTGCACACGCACAAATCATCGGCACAGCGTGACTTTCTCTTGAAAGCAGACGGGATGATTTGCATTTGTGGTGGGAACTTGCACACAGCATCCTCATAGCCGAGAGAGGAGGCAGATGAAAGGCTGCTTTTCCTTAAAGGGCTCCGGCACATTCCCCGGGGAGTAAGAAAGGAATGATTCGAGGGTGTCTTTGCTAGCTGCGTGGGTGCTTTGTACAAGGCCTGGATTGGAAATGCCGAGTTGTGTTGTTTTTGGTGGTTCTTTAAATGCGAATACTGCAGTACGGCTCCTTCGGAGTCGTTCAGCCTATGACTGTCCTCATCTCCTCGAGGAAGGTGGGGCTCCAACACAGCGCCAGGTGTGCGGATCCTGAGGGACAAGGAAGTTGCTGGTTGCGTAAACCTGCAGCAAAATTTCTGGAAGTGATGCGGAGCTCTCTCTCTCTGTCTTTTCATTTGGGTCTGTTTCAAATACCTAGTCACTTTGCTCTGAAGGTTTGCAGCAGACTCCACACTCA
Source organism: Carollia perspicillata (assembly GCA_004027735.1). Lineage (NCBI taxonomy): Eukaryota > Metazoa > Chordata > Mammalia > Chiroptera > Phyllostomidae > Carollia > Carollia perspicillata. The sequence goes on along the minus strand of PVKM010039243.1, from coordinate 6,623 downwards.
GACCTTTGCTGCATGAGGGAGGCAGTGGTCAGACTGAATGGTACCAGCCTGGGATGGTCGAGGTCATCTGGGCTAGAAATGCAACTCTACCGTGTGGGCAGTGTGGCCTTGGGCCCTTTTTGCTTTTTGTGCCTTCATTTTCCCATCTGTCAGATGGGGATAGTGAACCTATGTGAAGAGGTTGTGTGGGGGTTCAATGAATTAATGGAAGTACAGTGCTTAGAACTTAATTCCAGTAAAGCCCGGCATGGGAAGCATCCTTGAGGGATGGCGGCTCTCATTGCCGTCACCCATTGTCAGTGTCATTGTTGAGACGGTGGGAGACTTAACTCTCTCTGCGATCACTGTCTTATGATTTCCCTTTTCTGTGCCTTTCTTAGCTAACCCGTCCACAGAGGTTTTGAGCCATACGTATGAAGATTTCAAAAAGGGGGCCTCGGCTGCTTACGTGACATACTTCATAACAACAGGAGAAAATGCAAGTTCCGAGGGCTTGTCTGAAGTCTTGAAATATGAAATCAACGTGGGGAATGAGTCGCACACGTATGGCTATTACAATGGGAAGCTGGAGCCCCTGGGCTCCTATCGGTAAGGCCTCCCAGTTCTTCCTCTTCGGGAGCCGAGCCTCCTGGGTGAGCAGCTCGCGTGCCTGGGTGTGGGACGCGTCTCAGCCTCCTTTTTTCCCCTTCGTTGTCCCGCAGGGCTTGTGTGGCCGGCTTTACCAATATTACCTTTGGCACCGATGGTCTTCTCATAGATGGGAACAGGAGCTATGTGTCTTTCAGTCGCTACTCAGATGCCGTGTTCTTGCCCCAGGACCCAGGTAGGGGAAAAACCTCAGTGCTGTGAGCAGTGCGGTGGGTGTTTGCAGCCAGTGTCCGCAGAAGGCTGAGTGTCTCGGCCTCCCTTGGGCTCCAGGGGCATTGGAGTGCTTGGTTTCTTCTCTCAGAAGTTGAGATGTCACCTGTCCGCAAAGGCCCCCGCCCTCCTTCTCTGAATACCTGCTGCACTTCAATCTGCAGACTGAGTCCTTTTTCCCCACGCAGTGATTGGGGTGCCCATGTGCCAGACCCTCAGTGCAACTTGGTACATAGAATCCTTGAAGGAGCCACAGAAATGTCTTGTCCAATCCAGTTTAGAAATTCGGGTGTTAAAGCCCACAGAGCGACAATGGTTGGCCCAAGATTTCCCTGTGGCTTGGGGGCAGGTGCGACATGGGGGTCTCAGATTCCTTGTCTAGCACTCCTATCCTTTATCACATGGAACAAGCTGATTTAGGAGTTTCAGGGACCGAAGCAGGATACATCCCCCACCTCTCAGGCCAGAGTCGTGCCGACCAACTGGCTCATCAGTTTGCCTGGTCTTCACACTGGGTGGTTGTTGCTCACCACAGGAAAGAATCCCTGCCCCAGAAGCAAAGCGCAGGGAGTCTCCGCACCCTTCCCAGTACAGAAATGGGTTTCCTGTCACCTGAGCACGGAGCTGTAGATTCTTCTGCTCACACGTGCTGAGTAGCCTCAGAAGGTGCGATGTGTTCCAGCGGTGCTTCACTTCACGGGGCCGAGCCCTGAGATGCCCCCCACCCCCGCGCCCACCACCACTCGAGTGGTCCTGCCTGGTTTTCTATTTTGTATAATGGGCCCTGCCTGCAATTTATTTGAAGTAAGAAGTCCGTGGGTGAGAGCCTGAAAATCACTGATCTAGCCCCGTTCCCTAAATTTGCCGTTGTGGGGACTGAGACAGGGAGAGGAGCAGTGACTGTTTCAGGACGTCCAGTTAGTGGGGACTGGGGACAAGTCACCCAAATGCTTAGACTGGTTTTAGGTCTGAAGGCATTTAACTCAGCGTATGTCGCACACACGCTGTCTGTGGTTCGAGGACTCTTCTGGGGGTTGGCGAACGCCTCCAGAAGGTGGCTCCTGTTTGGACTTTTCCCAGGTGTCATCTGTGGAGCAGTGTTCGGCTGTATCTTTGGTGCCCTGGTTATTGTGGCTGTCGGAGGCTTCATCTTCTGGAGAAAGAAAAGGTGACTCTTGCTTATATTAATAAGAATCATACCCTCCTTTTTTAAAGGAAGCTTTTTATCATGGAAAATTTCAGACTTTTACGCAGTTGGAAGAAATAGCGTCATGAGCCCCCATGTCCCCATTATGCACGGTCCTGACTGCAGGCATCGTCTCATTTCACCTCCACCCCCGGCTCTAGGGTTTCCAAGGAGACCCCAGCCCTGACGTCAGGCCATGGGCAAGCCCAGCAGTGCAGTCACTACCTGCAAATAGTGCGCTCTGGTGCACAAATCAGTTTCCTGAGGCTGGGTGAAAAAGACGGAGGGGTTAAGCCAAAACACACAAACACACAAAACGAACACACAAACCCATAGGCACAGACAACAAGTATGGTGATTACCAGAGGGAAAGGGGGGTCGGGGCAGAGGGGACGGCGTAGGGGGACAAACGGTGATGGAAGGAGACCTGACTTGCGGTGGCGAACATACAAAATACAGATGACGTGTTATAGAACTGTCCACCCGAGACCTATGTAACTTGATTACCTAATGTCACCTCAATACATTTGATAAAAAGAACCCAACCCAAACCAAAAGAAACCACTTTCCTGGTGTTAAGAGAGTTCGGTTTAGAGTTAGCCGACTTTGAACCCACACCCCGTCTCTGCAGAGTCGCTGGGGAGGTTAGCATTAGTGTCCTCATCTGTGATGGGGATAAAACTCCTGACCTGGCGGAGCATTGAAGAGGTGAAAGTGCTTTGCATAGTGTTTGTGCCTCCCTAATAATCACGCTGTGATTATACGGCTAGTTCATCTGTACAACTACCACTTGAATGAGGTAGTTAAATTGTAAAGACAACAACTCTGTTTTGAGCGCTTACCATGTGCCTGGATTTGTGCTTTCTGTGAAATCTCTCACGCACGAGGCTCTGGGAGGCAAGTCTTAATGGCCCCACTATGAGGAGGAAGCTGAGTGTGGAATGTGGAAATGGACTCGAAACTGGTCTTTGCTCTTCATCGTATACCCTCTTGCCCGACTGTGTGGCGTGTGCAGCCTGTGTATCTGCTGCGATGCATCACTGTCATTACTTGCTGCCAGTCAGGGAATTTTCACCCCGGCCTGGGGTTTCTAAGCGGCCACGCCCAGTTCTTCTGCCACTGCCTTGCCCTGTGCAGCTAATAGGCAGTCCCGGCTGTCCAGCTTTTTGCATTAGATGTTGATGCTTGTTTTTTCAAGGGAGGGGGGGTCAAAAACATTGTTATTGTATCTTGTTAAAATAGAAGTTATACTGCTCTGTATAAAAAACAAGCAAAAGGATAGCAAAGAAAATAGATAATCCATAATTGCAGCACCCATATGAAACTACCCTTGACATTGATGTTATTACAGAGCTCACACACAAACACATACAACACACACACAGAAGTGGAATCATATTATACATATTATTTTCAAGTTTGCTTTATTCACTTAAGACATGTGGACAGCTTCATTTTGTCTTTAAGTGGATACAGAATATTCAACTGTATGGATATTATAGCCAATTTCCTTTTTTCCCCTTTGCCATAGTTATCTATCCTGGTACCCAAAGATTTGGGCACATTCACGATTATTTTCATAAATGCCAAGCTGGGCAGTGGCTGAGTCAGTGGGTATACCTGTTTTTGATTTTGATACTGATGCCAAATTGTCTTCTAGAAAGTTTAAAAAAAAAAAAAACAACACCAGTATGGGATTTAGCCAGGGTGCAGGAGAGTGGCAGGTGCCTCACTACCTTCCCTATGCTGGATGTGTTTTCTAGTTTATTCCACTAACTTATCAGAAAGCCTTTCTAAAAAGCAGAGTATGAAATAAATGAGTCTCACTTTACAATAAGGTAATGCTGCTGATAGACATTTATACCAGGAGTTCCCTAAAAGCTGCCTGAGTGAGATTCTCCCATGCTTTTGGATGGCATGAAAGAGAGGAACTTCACAGTTTTCCCATCGGCACTTGTTGCCTGGACTGCTCAGCTTGGTACCTGTGTGCAGGGTGAGTGCTGCTTGGGAACTAATCCCAGGGAAGGCCCCTGAAAGGGGCAAAGCACAGCATTAACGATTTTTGTCTAATGTTTTTTCTTTTCTTTTGCAACAGGAAAGATGCAAAGCACAACGACTTGCCCTTTTCTCAAATTAAGTAAGTCTCTAAAGTTATGAGCTTTATTTTAAGTGCTCCAATCCCCCATCTGCTCAGTAACTCTCTGGAGAATTTTTGGTGGGACTTGCTGTCACTTTTCCTGACTGACACATTTGGCCGCGATCATCCAGGAGTTCTTGCTAGCTTTGCCGTCTGCGAGGAATGCGTGTTTATCAGTGTCTGGCAGCCGGCTCCCTGCCATGTGCTGCTGTGGCAAGGAGGACCACACTGACCCTATTCTACCAACAGTTCTACTCATAAGTATATATTTTGTAATTAAAGAGCAGGTTATCCAGACCTAGGAGCAGAGAACTTGCAAAGCCAGTTACAAAGCCAGTCAGTTACATCACAGGGTCGAGAAGTTGAATTTTCTGATGCCAAGTTTTGTAAATAATATTATACTGACCCCTCCTCCAACTCCCCTCCCCCATACAAGATTACACTGTGTATTTCCTTGTTTTGGGAAGATGTTTATCTCCAGAGGCATGGTTGAGTCATTTTTTCTAATTGCATATTTTTTTTCTCTCCCTTTCTATGATGAAGACCTAAAAAGTGAGTAAACTCTTTGCTTTTAAAAAATAATAACCTGTATTTTTTCTATTTCAACTGTATTGAATATAAAAATCTTAATATATTGTTTTGTTTTCTTAGGTCCAAGTTAATCAGAGTGGAGAATTTTGAGGCCTACTTTAAGAAGCAGCAGGCTGACTCCAACTGCGGGTTTGCAGAAGAGTATGAAGTACGTGGTTGTAAACGTTGTGTTTTCATTGCGTTGTTTTTCCTGAAGGTTGTAAAGTGGCCCGTTTTTGTTTCATGGTGGAGCTCTGGGTGCAAGGCGACCCTCCTGGAGGGCAGAGAAGCTCTCGTGTGTCCCTCGGGGTCACGCTGTGGCCGTGTTGGCTGTGAGTGCCTAGGCCTAGATGGACCTTGGATTCTTGCTGACCCCTGAAGATTATGCAGAGATACAGAACCCGGGCACTCAGGCTAGCAGGCTGTTAACTAAAGGAATTAGGACGCTCTGTGAGCTGGAAAGACACCAGGTGGGGTATTTGGGGGCTGGGGCTGAGGCTGTGTGGTGGAGGTGGATTCTGGAGGGTTTGGTGAAGTCACGGGGAAAGAGCTTCTGTCTTCCTGTCCCCTAGGTGCCTCACCCTGGGGCCAGCTGGACCCCCACCCCCAGACGGCCACGTCCACCACCCTCCACGTGTGCCCACACTGCAACGTAGGAAACACGTGCTATTTAACACGACGGGGTTAGCTCTAGTCATGCTGCATTCCCACTTAATTCTGCCACACTCCATGCTCAGTATAAATGATGTTTGAACACTAACTAAATGGACAACTCGTTTGTTTTCTCTTCAGGATCTGAAGCTTGTTGGAATTAATCAACCCAAATATGCAGCGGAACTGGCTGAGAACAGAGGAAAGAATCGCTATAATAATGTTCTGCCTTGTGAGTTGAGTTTTGCACACTGTCTTCCATTGAATGGTAGAGGGGAGGGGACTCAAGATACCAACCGGCCACTTCCACAGCCATTCATTCGTCACCTGCTTCACCTGCTGTGTGCTCAGTACTGTATTTAGGCATATCCTATTGAATTCTGTCCCCATGGCAACCTCGGGGAATGTGTGGTAGAATATTCACTTTGCAGATGAGGGGTATGAGGCACAGAGTGGCTAAGTGATTTGTCCAAAGTCACACAGACAGTCATGGCAGGACCAGGCTCAGCCAAGATCTGCCACTTTCATTCAGGGACAAGGCCAAAGCCTGTGCTTTTTAATTATTATTTTTTTAATTTTAAAAATGTTTTCCAATTACAGTTGACCTTCAACTATGTTATTTTGTATTAGTTTCAGGTGTACAGCGTAGTGGTTAGACAATCATACACTTTACAGAGTGTTCCCCCTGATATTTCCAGTACCCACCTGGTACCACACACAGTCATTACAACACTACTGATTGTATTTCCTACACTGTACTTTACACCCCTGTGACTATCCCGCAACCACCAATCCCCTCCCCTTTTTCACCCAACCCCCAACCCTGCCCCCCTCCAGAGCCTGTGCTGTTGACCCTTCTGTCTCTCAGCTCCTTGGTTTCCGTTCATGTAGTTCCGGAAGGAAGGAGCAGGATAGGTAGGGAGTGACGTGCAGGGAGTGACAGGCACTTTCTGCTTGTCCAGATGTGTCTCTCTCTGGTGGGCTGGGGACATTCCACAGCTGAGTATGAATTACATTTGGATTCACTCCTGTTTTTGAGACTTAGCAATGCCTGCAGCCACATTGGCAGGGATAGCAGCAAACTGAGTTTAAAATGATAACTGTTTTATTACATCATTCATGTAGATGACATGTAAACCCTTTCCCCTAGCATGTCCTTTGTGGTTTCTCTTGTGGGTGGGAATTTGGGCATGGAGAGGAGTGTCCATGGGCAACAGCTGT
>PVKM010039242.1:0-13830 GCA_004027735.1 Carollia perspicillata | reverse complement strand
AAAAAAAATACATGTTTTATTTGGGGGTAATTTTCTTGTCTTTAATAATGATATAAGATCCGATTCTTATCACTGACTAGCTTTGTGTCTGTAGGCAGGGTGCCAACCTCTACTATGTCTATCAATGTATTGTAAAATGTTAAATACTTAAGCTATCTTGTTGGGCTATCTTAGGGAGTGAAGGAGATAAGGATGAAAGACAAGTAAAACTGTACACTTAACACATGGAAACAAGTGGCAAATTTGAAATTCCAACATGATCAATATTCTTGTCTTTACATGGAAGCTCTCGGGCCTTCCCTTTCCCCACTGTTGTGGTCCTCGTTGCTCAGTGCCCCTTCCTGCCTCCTGGAAACCTAGTTCCAGCATCTCGTAGACTCTCTGCATCAATTCCCTGAGAGGCCTCTACAACCACTACGTCCAAGGACGCTCCAGTCCCCCTCATGCTCCCTGCTGAGCCCCGTGTCCATACACAGGGCTGCTAGTGGTTCTCTTTCCTCTGCCCAGTCCCGGGGTGGGGGGGTGTGGAGAGGAGATGAGGATGCCAGGGCAGCCAAAGGCCCCTATTTAACAGGATCCGCCATGGCAGCCGCCCCAGGGAGGAACTAGAGCCCCAGGGGCACTTCGCTGAGATGGTTCCATTGCACAGATTCCTGTTGCATTTCCATTGTGTGCAGGACTCTCTGGATGACCCAAAGATTAACTATCTGGCTATTCAGCTAGAGAGAAGGCTTCAGGGGGAATCACAACCACCCAGGGAATGAAGAGTTCTTTAAAACTCCAGTATCCAAAATCCAGTATTTTCCTGGAGAAAGAGAATATCGTTTAGAATTTCGGGAAATAACAAGCGGAGCAAAGGGAACCTCTCTTCGGGAGGCAATAGCCTACTCTGGAGTACAGAAAAATCAGCCAGGTAGGACACCTAATTTATTAGGGAAATAAAGAGGACCTGTAAAAATGTGGAGAATAATATCGTCTTTCCCAGAAAGGTGTATGAGAATTTAATAAATTAACATGTGAAAGCAGTATATAAAAAGTGTTTGTTAAATAAAAGAAATCTGGGGAAAGAACAAGGAAAACACAAGAGAGATAGAGGAAGAAGAAAGGGAAATGGTGTCGGTAGGAGGAGCCACAGGCATCTCTGGCGCCGTCCTGTGGACCCACAGTTTCTGCTAAGCATCTTCTTAACCTTTGCTTTAACGAGTGGTTTCCCAGCCGCTTGGCACTCATTTCCTGTAATAAGTTTGCATGGGCATCTTCTAAAATAACTTGTAGAGTTATATACCCACTCCCCCCGCCCCAATGCTGGAACATCCTCAAATCACTCTACCCACACGCATATACTTTTAGGTAATTATTGTGATGGCATTGATATAGTCTTTGATCTTTATCAATGCTCAAACCTTTGGGTTTCTTCTTTAATTCTCTATTAGCAGCTGAATTTTTGGAAGACTTGAATTTCCGAATACTCGAAGAGGAAGAGGAAGAGGAGGAGGAAGACTCTTGATTTTCAGAAACAGAATGTTCTACAAATCAAATAAAAAGGTTGATCACACCAATTGTGATTTAAAGCAAAAGAGAACCGCCAGTCCAAATACAACCAAAAAGAAAATGCTGTTTTCTGGTCTATAAAAGTCTGCGTCTGGTTTTGTCAGTAACATGGTCCACTGCCCTGTAATCAGTTAAAAGCTACACACTTGAGTTTATCACAGACACTAGGAATATAACTATAACTTTCTCATGTCTCAGCAGAATCTATTATTCTGCAAAAAAAAAAAGTTCATGCTTTTTTTTTTGGTAACATTTAGACTTGCTATGATTATTTTAACCTAGACCCTTACTGGGCTCAGTAAATAAGGAAAATAAGTATCTGAGTAGGGTTTATAGTTTAGCTTAAACTCCAAACAAGTCAACAAAAAGTGTAATGAGCCTTTAATGACTCCAGGTGACCCTGTTCTATGAGGAGTCTTAAAAAAGCCGTCACCTAAAGGTTACTCATTCTCAGAAACCTCCTCTTGTTCCATCTGTCATCTTCCTACCTTCTGTTATTTCCTCTGATTCTATAACTTCCTTAGTCTTCTTCTTGTCTGTGGATTTGGGTGAACGTTTGGTGGTTGATTTGACGGGCGGCGGTGCTCCTGCAGGCGGAGGCGCAGTCTTTGGAGACGGCGGTGTGGTGGGGTTATGCACTGAGGCCAAGCAAGACAGGTGGGTTAACATCTGTTCACACGTGTCAGCAACTTGGCTGAGAAAGCCATGGTGCATCGGGCTTCAAGAGGACATGCTGGTGACCATCAGCGTGGCAGGCTTTAGCCAACAGCAATGACTTGAAACCAGTGAATTCTGAGAGTACATTGATATAAAATACTGACTCTCGAACTGGTATAAGTTATGACAGGGAGCAAAGTCTCAAGAGTCAGAAGAATTCCAGTCCTAGGCTCTACCATTGTGACCTTGGGGAAATGGGTGAATCCTCTTAGAACTTCATTTCTTGTTTGCAAACTGAGATGTTTATCCTAGATGATTTCTGGAGGTCTGTGTCTGTCTAAAAATGCTTGACTTTATAAACCCCATCCCTTGGGCCTGCCTTCTGTGACGATCAAAATAATGACTGCGTGTGGGTAGGAAATATGATAATTACGTGTGTTATTTTCATATTCTTCTAAAATAAATGATGTCAATTTACCTTTTTTTTTTTAATTACGGAAGTTCGACATGAATATCTCCTCCTGTGAAACCTCCACGGCTTCACATTATGCTTCTCTCAAAATGTGCTGCCCTTCCCCGAGTTACGCAGCTGTCAGGGGGTGGAGTGTTCCTTCTAAACTTTGCGTCACCCCTCCGCCCACCTCTTTTCCTGTCTAGAGGAGGAGCCGTGGTTTGAGCATCAGGAACCAGAAGAAAAGGAGAAGGGCTTCTAAACGATCAGAACGCGGAGAACAGCATGGACGCCCGGGCGGCAGAGCCTCGTCCCTAAACCCAGCTGGGCTTCCCCAGCGTCTCTAACCTCCTCACTGCAGTGTCCGGGAAATGACCACAGCAGTCCCTCTCTCCCTCTCTTTCTCCCCCCAACACAAGCGACAAGTACTCAGTCTGAGAAACTGTCCCACCACGTACTACTAGCCAGGGACCTTCAGCAAAACACTTAACGACTGGGACTGTTTTCTCACCCACATTCTCAGCTGGACAGCTGATTCCTTCCGATCTTGAAATGTTAGGACCTCCAGATACACAGATGCCCACAAGCAGGGTCTCTAGTGACCTTGAAACAGCTCCGTGGCGAGTCACAAGATAATTTGGTTGCCGTTTTTTAAAGTATGGAAGCTCTGGCTGTTTTCTTTTTTTTTTTAATTTTCAGATGGGACCCCCACTGCCTGTGAATTCTGTACACGAAGCCTTACCCTCATCGGTTTTTTCCACTGCGTTCTCCTCTAACCTCAGGCAATCTGACCGACCACTTAGTCGCAGGAAGCGTATTCTTCCTAAACAGCTTCTTCAACGCTTCATCACTTGCTCCCCATCCTCCCTCCCCACCTATGCTCTGCCCGAAATGCATTCTTCGTTTTCTGTCTCGCGGCCAAAACAGTTCTCAGGGCAGTGAGTAAATACGTCCCGCCCACCCGGGTCCTTCTGGGAGCCGCAGGAACTCTGCACTCGGAGTTTTTGATCGCAAGGGTGTTGCCTCCCTTACTTTCCGAACGCTTTCCAATGAAAACATTGAACGGTGAAGAAATGTCCCTCGGCCCTGCCGCTGAACAGTCTCCCACCCTGTTTCTGCACCGTTTGAGAGAAGCAGCAGGCGCAGCCTTGTTTAAATAAAATGATAAGGTTGTGCAAGCGATGAGTATTTTCACATTCTCCCACAAACATTCTTGTTCTAACACAGTAGGCTTCAAGAACGAACCTTTGGTGAAAGAAAGGAATCCACTGCTTAAACCTACTTTTAAAATCTTGTGGTTTTTTGCTAAAATTCAGAGGGGTTTATGACACTCTGGGAGCACGCCATCAGGCCCTAGGACCACGGGAGATTTTCAGCAGGACTCTCGCACAGGCACTTGCCCAGAGGTCCTTGAGCTGGCTGTCCACACGGTGGGAAGAGACATGCCGTGGACAGTGAACAAATCCTTGGGAGGCTGGCGTGTCAATTGAGCGCCTTAAACTAAGTCGCCAATTTCCTAGTTCAAAGAATCTGCAAGTGTGGATTCCCTCCTTTGACACGTTGAAAAACGTGACTGCCCAAAGCACAGACAGCTCAAAGGACAGTGGACTCTGTGGGGCCCACGCCACTCAGGTGAGACAAGAAACCATCACATCAGTGGGTTACTGGGGGAGTGCCCCACAACGGAACCTCACCTGAAGAAAAACGCATTGACGCTCAGGCCCTGCCCTCTGTGTCCCCCAGCCGGCCATGGCCCGCGCTCCCCCGAGCCTGGCTGAGCCAGCGAGCACTGTGGGAAGAGGCTTTCGTGCTTTAGTTCATCTTGGCGAAACAAAGTGAGTACGAAATGGCTTCTGGGTTAGTGAAATCGAGGCCTTGGAGGGGCTGCGTGCTAGGCATCATGAGAGAAGGTAAGGCAGGTGCACGGCTGGCCCTGGGGTGCTTACCTTCTTCGCAGAAATCAGCATAGTCCGGACAGCACTTGCCGAACCTCTTACAGTCCGAGTCGCAGTCACACTCCCGCCCTCTCGCAAAGGACTCGAAGCAGCGGCCTTTACAGGAAAGGTCTACCCAGAGCAAAACAAAACATCGCCGATTATTGACATGCGGCCGCACCCCTGTGTGGAGAGCCGTGGCCCCCCTGCCGGCTGCCCAGGGCTCCCGAAGTGCCTGTCTAAGGCCTTAGAATTTGGAAAGTGGGTGGTGTCCCCGGTGGAGACAGCCCAACTAAGAGACGTGGTGATTTAGGGAAACTTTTCTTGCCCTTCGAGGCTTCAGGAGATACACCCCAATGCTACCTGAGTCATTTGCCTGTATGGACGATGGAAAATTGGGAAAAGTCTCAATGATAAGTCACCCTTGGTATGAAATCCCTCCACCCTCTGTCCTCCTCACACCACTGCTTTGTAACAGGTGTTTTGTTAACTCAATATCCACACTCTACAACAATATATTCCAAGCGGGCCAATGGCTCAGCTCAAAATGATTTACAATGCAGAGACCTTCATTACGACAAACAGGACACTGTGTTGAGTTGAAATATTTCAGCCAAACCCGGGGCAGGACCGTGTAAGACAGGCCAGCTCATATCAGAAACAGCTTCGGTGGGAGTGACCCCACCGAGGCTTATGGGAAATGATTACCTACACAACATACACATTGTATGACAACATACTTATCGCCTTCACGAGCAAATGCTAAAGCAAAAACAACTTTGAAACAATTTTAATTATAATTTTCATATAGAGCAAAAATACGAACTGTTTCTATGTTGACAGCAAAATGGCCCGAAACACATTGAAGTGAAATACTGTCATTTGAAAATTCAGACCCTTTGGGTATTTATTGAAACTCGTCATTAAACACTACTTCTTCATCTTTCAAGTGCCAATTTCAGGCAAATTAGAAGCATGTTAATATAAAAAAGAACGTCAAGTGCTAGACAAGGTCATTTTATGTCCATGGATTCTTCTGATGAAATCACTGAAGGGCCCCGCCACTAAGCAATTATATCTCATTACTATTTCCTTAACGAGCTGGAGCCAGAGTGTTAACTCTCTATTTCAAACAAGACATTTTACTTGGCTCTGATCAAAATTCTTGCGCAAGCTGACGGCTTCCCGACTGTCAGGCTTCCCGACAGCCTTTGACACCGTCCTGAGGTACAGGGCAACAGGCAGGCAAGTGAAGGGAAAGGTACTGGAGCAAAAAGAAGTGAGGCAGGGTGGACGCAGCACAGCGAGGGGACTCTGGAGGACAGCATGGATGACAGAGGAGGGGACAGAGGCTCTCAGGACTTACCCACGGTGCAGACTCTCTTGAAATCGGGGCAGCACTCCAGGTAGTGTTGACAGTTATAGTCACAGCTGCAGGGGGTATCTCTAGAATACCCTTCCCCACATCTCCCTGCACAGCTTGATATATCTAAAATCATACAATATAACGTAAACATGGCCAATCCACTTGACAGCAAGGGTGAGATCTGACGAGGACAGAGCCATCCGGGGAGCGAGAATTCTGTCTACTGGAGAAGGTTGGGAATGATCGCAATAGGTCCAGGTGATCTTGGCCCGATCTTTGACGAGACCCTCTTTATTTTTTTACTACACTGAGAAGAGCAACACCGTTTGGAAAATCACTCCAAGTAATAGCTCTGCCCCCCTCCCCTGGGAGGAGGATGCCAGCTACGGCTCCGTGCTGCTGCTAAGGTGAGGGCTCGTTGCCAGGGTTTGAGCACCTTTGTGCTGGGCACTGAGGCATGCATTAGAACAATGCGTAGGACCATGTTGTCAAGAGATACGATTACCTCCTTTTTTAGAGATAGGAAAGCTGAAACATTGAAATTTTGGTAATCTGCTCAAGGGCACCCACCTAGCAAATAGATCCAGTATACATGTATTTCAGTTCTGCTAATGACCTGACTTGACCTCTTTCACTCTCAGAAGTGTCCTGATTTGGATGATTAACGTCTATGGCCATGGAAGTCAACAGCCCATCTAGAACTGGATATACATGATTCTGAAGCCCAACCCGTTCAAGCCAATCACAGTGCCTCTTATTTTTTTGAATTATTTTATTGTTGTTCAATTACAGTTGTCTGCATTTTCTCCCCACCCTTCCCCTGCAACAGTGCCTTTTATTTTTGATGATGAATTTAAAGTAAGCTGGTTATGCCAGCTCCAACTTTCCTAGGCTTCCTTTTTTTATTTTTTTTTTAATTGGTGGGGGTAACTGGGTTCTTTAAGGGTTGGGGAAGTCAGATGGTCACAACCACTGCAAAATAGATAACTCTTGAAATAGCATCTGGACATGAATATAAAGGTCATGAACAGAGTTTTTCTGGGTAAAATAAAACAAAAGCATAATTTTCCTCGTTTGGAAAATACCTAGAAAACCTCCCTGACAGATGACCACAGATTTCTTGTATTAAAGCAGATAACTTTTAAAATGCAATTTAAAGATATAGCCATCCTTTTCATGACACAAGACTTTTAAAAGCAATCAGCTTGAATTCTATATTTGACCATTGGATTGAATCTTATGCAGAACAAATCGAGTCACCAATTATTCTATAAGAAAGCTCAAAACAACCTAATCCATCTCTAGCATAGAAATTGGCAGGTGCAATGTTCTAAATCCATAGAGAGACATGGAAACACACTGAGAAATATCTCAGAATGATGAGTCCAGGAGAGTTAAAGTCTTAATATGAAAATAAACCAGCAAATATCAGGACACGTTTCAGACGGAGGCACACAATACACACAAAAGGCATAAATAGCATGTGTATAAAAACATATATATCAAGAAAAAAGGGAAAGAGAAGAGGCTGAGAAAAAGGCATGAATAGCGTATGTGTATAAATACATATATAAAGAAAATAGGGAATGGGAAGAGGTTGAGAGGGCAAGACAAGCAGACAAGACAACATCAAAAGGTTCTTCTTTCTCAGCAGATTTCTGGAATAGGAAATCAAATGTATTTATAGGAAAATTTATTTTCATAGGTTAAATGTCTGTCCTACCCCTGCTATTCATTTTAACAACTGATTTTAAATGCACTTACTTAAAGGAAAGCAAAGTAATTTCAGGGAACAACCGACTCCATTTCAGAGGAGAGGTGGATTAGGGAATGCTCCCAGTGCTGGGAACCCTGTGACTTTATTTCGAGAGCACAGAAGGGTCTGGAGGTGCCCGGACAGCCATCCTGCCTCATGAAACATTTGTATCTGCTTTCGTGCATTTCCATCTTTTCCTATCTAAGCAGTTCTCTCAGGTTCGTGATAGTTTCGATTATTTTACTGGAAATGCCTATTTCTTCAATGTGATTTCACCATAACAGCCGTGTACCTAAGACCCAAAGACATTCCCACCTGGGTAAGTCCGTCTGTGGATGAACGGTCCTTACAAGAAAGAGAGAGCGTTTTCAAGATTAATTAAGTGCCATTTCAAACACTGCAACACGATATCTATATCTACTTTATGCCAAAGTAAGCTATTCATCAATAATTTATTTTATGTAAGAGATTAGGTTTTTTTGTGAACACGTGGATAAGAATTACATGCTATTTAAATATTGTTCTCATCAGTTTATCCGGTAATATTGTCTTTACAGCAACATCTGTATATTCTTTAACTTTCGGGAGAACCATGGGAATAATGAGTACAAAAATATTCTGCAGGAAAGCTCATAACATCTTGAAAAATTTTGTAATAGAGGGGGAAAATTGAGGATTTCAAAATGCTTATAAATATGTTCCCTACGTTTTACATCATTATAAGTCTTTATCCTGCATTACACTCAAACAAATACACATTTTTAGAAATCAATTTCTTTTGTGGTCCTAAAAGTCAGAACTGAATGATCAGCCATGGTCGTGGAATAACACTATTTCTGACAGTTAAGGTACCTTGAGAAGCAACTTGCTGGATCAGGAAAACAGAAAGCAACGACAAATACACGGGAAGCATCCTCCACTCCATGGTTGTTCTCAGGTACCAAGCGTTCGCTGAAAAGGAAAAAAAAAAGCATCAGAAAACTGCTCTTTTATCTCACCACTAGTTTATGTCTGGGCTGCATGTAGTGTTTCAGTAATTTCACAATGCAATTTGAAGATAAAGCCATCTCCTTCTTGCAAAAAGACTTCACAAGTAATCAGCTTTCATTTCACAGTACATATTGACCATTGGATTGAATCTTACGCAGAAGAAATCAAGCCACTATCTCAGCCATGTTATGGAACATTACAATGCTTTAGAATTCCCCCCCCCCAATAGAATACAGACTTATCTTAACACTCTATTCAAATTAAAACCTGTACTTACAGTGCAAAGTTTAAATCCTGTCTTGGGGGAAAAAAATAGCCGGCTTCAGTCAAATTTAATTTAACAAACACATGAGTTACGGTTCCAATTTTCCCTTAACTCTCAAGATAAATTTACAAGCTTCCAACAGGTGCATTGCATAAATGTGAGCTTTTTTCAAAACTTCCTCACTGCTGTCCTTATTAATCTTTCTCAAATACCTCTAATAAGGTTTCCCTTTACTGAAGTGAAAACGCATTTACTTCCATGAAGCAAGTTAACTTTGACACTTACCCGTAAAAGGATAGATGAATGCTCCAATATCCTGGAAGTCTTATATATCAGTGCAAATACATTGAGATGAACCAATGAGTCCAAAGGTTAGACAAAACCAACAGTGACAGCCTATGAAATCAAACTTTCCTCATTTCTTGGAGGGGAGCCCAGGCGACTAGACTTGGGCAACATCTGGAAAACACTTCCATTAAGAAAAATGACTACTACGAAATAAATTTAGATTCATTGGCCCAAGCACTTCTAATTTCTAAGTGAACAGAGTGTTCTCAGAGGACGAAGCACTCAGGTAGCCTTCGACTAGTACATCGAAACAACAATTTTAAAATGTCAGACGCTGGTATCTGTTCTTTTCCCCCCAGTTGATACAGCAAAGAGTGGTTTTGAAACGTATCTAGTGTTAGCTTATGTCGGGTGTTTTCTGGACTTCTATTAAATCAAATGTACATTTTTTTTCTTGAGTGTTGTTGTTTTCACGGAGCTCAGAAAATTGGCTTTCAATGACCTACAAGTGCCTGACCCGCCGTGTAGATTTTCTAGGTTCCTTTATCACGTAAAAAAAACTACTTAAAAATTGTATTGCTCCCCTAGTTCCTTTATTGAAGCCCAGTAGTGTTTGGGAAAGGTCTTTTAAAAATCACTAACTTAGCTTCCTTGCCACAGAGAAAGCGTGAACCGTCAGCCTTGCAGAGCTGAGTCAGCTCCGTTCAAGGTTCCACCCCATTTTTTAAATGCAGTCTCCTGTTCGAATCCTGTCTACCCGCATAAGGCCTTGCTTCGCGCTCTAGTCTAGCGCCTTTGTGAAACCTTCTCAGATCAATCGCAGATCAATCACAGCCAGAATCACAGTCCACACATGCCCTACATTTTTTTAAGTTTAATCCGTATTATACTTTTTTCATTACCATTTAGTCCCCTCATAGCCCCTCCGCGCAGCTGTTGTCCATGTCCGAGAGTCCCTTTTCCTTTTTGCTCAGTCCCTCCACCCCCTAACCCCACCGCCACCCCTGACTGTCATCTGCTCTCCATCTCTGAGTCTGCCTCTGTTTTGCTTGTTCGTTGAGTTTGTTCATGAGATTCCACATATGAGTGAAATCGTATGTTTGTCTTTCTCTGACTGGTTTATCTCCCTTAGCATAATGGTCTCCAAGGCCACCCACACTGCTGCAAAGGGTAAAGTTTTCTTCTTTTTTATGGCTGAGTAGTATTCCGTTGTGTAAATGTCCCATAGTTGTTTTATCCACTCATCTAGTGATGGACACTTGGGCTGCTTCCCAATCTCGGTGATTGCAAATAACACTGCAGTGAACGTAGGTAGGGGTGCTCACGTTCTTTCAGATTTTGTATTTCTTTTTTTAAACATTTTTTTATTGTTGTTCAAGTACAGTTTTCTACCCTTTCCCCCTACTCCTCCCCACCACCCCAGCCCTCCCCACTTCCCTCCCCTGTTTCCACCCCCTCTCCGTTATGGTCCATGTGTCCTTTATACTTGTTCCTGCAAACCCTTCACCCCTTTCCCCTATAATTCCCTCCCCTCTCCCCTCTGGTCACTGTCAGCCTGTTCTCAATTTCAGTGTCTTTGGTTATATTTTGCTTGCTTGTTTGTTTTGTTGCTTAGGTTCCTGTTAAAGGTGAGATCATATGGTATTTGTCTTTCACTGCCTGGCTTATTTCACTCAGCATAATGCTCTCCAGTTCCATCCATGCTGTCACAAAGGGTAGGAGCTCCTTCTTTCTTTCTGCTGCATAGTATTCCATTGTGTATATGTACCATAGTTTTTTTATCCATTCATTTACTGATGGGCACCTAGGTTGCTTCCAGCACTTGGCTATTGTAAGTTGTGCTGCTATGAACATTGGGGTGCATAGGTTCTTTTGGAATGGTGTTTCAGGGTTCTTGGGATATAATCCTAGCAGTGGAATTGCTGAGTCAAAAGGCAGTTCCATTTTTAATTTTTTGAGAAAATTCCTTACTGTTTTCACAGTGGTTGCACCAGTCTGCAATCCCACCAACATGTGCACTACATTATATTGAAATCATCTGTTCACCTGTTTCTTTCCAACCCCAACAGACTGATTTCCTCAAAGACAACTAACATCTCTGTCTTAATTCTGTCTCCAACATCTACCCCCGGGCTTCGCCAAGGTATTTACCACAGGCTCACTGTAACACGCTGTTGTAATCTTGTTTCTACCATGTTACGTATTTGTTGGGTGTTGCATCTAATTATTACAAAATGCCTTTAAGTTGAATGCCATGAAATCTGTATTTTACATGAAGACCCACCAATGAGGAACCTGTGACCCATCTAAGGACACAGAGGAGTGGGAGCCAGAGTGAAGATTTGGACCTGTGCCTTTTCATTTTAAGTTCTATCACATTCCCACTCTATCCCGCTCTATTGGAATGGAAGCCATCACTTCATTACTGAATCATAGGATGGAATTTTACTCCTTAGCATGTGCACACATAGATTTATGAGATTGATGTCAAGCTCCTGTCTTTGTGAAGACAGAAATTATGATCTAAGCATCTCTTTTGTTCCCACAATGCTTTTTCTGGGCTGAGCATGTCATATGCAGAGACAATCCAGAGACTACCTGCTCCCCTCTAAATAATTTCCTCTCTCTGGGAAGTCCCTCCTTCTCCTCAGGGGTGTTTCCCTTTCAGCCAGTGTTATATATGTGATCTCGTCACACCAACCACAGCTTACCAGTAGGAGCCTGAACTACACTGGGCAGATACGTCTCCCTCTCCTGGAAATATGGAAGAGTGGTTCAGAGATTGTAAGTCTGTCTAGGTGGACATTTAACACGTGCACTTCTGTCCATGGTCCAAAGAACTAAGAGAAAGTGCTTCAGAATAAAGAGAAGGAAAAGAATGAGGCAGTCACGCAGAGAGATTTCTGGTAGCTTCCTAGGTCTTGCTTATTCTCTGTTCCTGCGTTCCTGGTATCTTCTTACTCTTCTTTTTTTTTTAAGATATTTTATTTACTTATTTTCAGAGAGAGGGGAAGGATGGGAGAGAGAGAAAGGGAGAGAAACACCAATGTGTGAGAGAAACATCCATCAGTTGCCTCCCGCATGCCCCCAAATATGGACCAGGCCCGAAACCCAGGCATGTGCCCTGACAGGGAATCAAACCAGTGACCTTTTGGTTTACTGGCTGGTGCTCAATCCACTGAGCCCCGCCAGCCGGGGCTGCTCTGTGTCTTTGTGACAGGCTCCCCTGTGGGTCTGAAGCTGGCTAAAGATGGTTTCTGTTACATAAAGCACTAATCATTCATAGAAGATATTCAAAAGACCATACTGGGTGGAATTACACCAAAATCTCTTAGTCTATAATTTTACTGAGGTCCAGAGTAAGAGACTGAAGCTCTGTAACTCTTTCAAGTCAGGCCTTGACAGCATTCCCTTACTATTTTGTTTGACATGCTGGGAATACCAAGAAACCCGACACAGATATGCACACAGACCCATATTATTAAAACAAATATAAATTCGTGAAGCAAATACAAATGATCTTTCTGATTATTGCCTTTTAGAACTATCTGTACTATCATCTTTCTCCTTTAGACAAATTCATTATAAGGGTGGTAAATGGTATTCTGAAACTGATCGAATAATCTGCTCCAGTAATACGTATTCTTAGGTTCCAGCTCTAGGCTTGGAAAACTGACAAATAAAACAACACACACACACAGAGTTATGGCCAATCCATTAACACATCCTCACCGTCATGAAGCATGTTTTCTCTGTATAATAAAGTATGAGAAAGAATGAGAAACTTCCTTAGATGCCAGGTTCCTGAGGCTGAACTGGTAAATGCCTGATTTGCATAATTCTGTTGGAGAATGAGGCTGGGTGGGTAAATAAAGTTTGCCCTTAAAGCGTGGAAGCATTTTAATTTTATCTATTTTTTATACACTGTACTAAACGTTCTGTGACTCTTGGGCCATTTGACCTTCCTAGTGGATCTCACAGCAATCATTCCGTTAGGTTTAGGCTCTCCCTCTGAGAGTTCTCTGCTCATTAAAGGTGTTTTATTAATGTTCACTTAAATCTCATTTGATTGGGGTAGAATTCTCTCAGGATTGGCTCTAGTAGGGGGCAGAGAGAGTACAGAAATGGAAGGGATGTAAATAATATCGGATCCTGTTCTCATCTCCTAGGCATGGTGTTCACAGAGTTCGCCCTCACGCACCTCCGTCTCTGTGCCTGGCGGCCCCACCGTGCTGCCCTCCGAGAACAGGCAAGGGTTTAGAAAGAGTTTCTCTGCAGTAAATTACCCCCGACCACTGGGCCCTCCCGCTGGTGCGCCCTGTCTCCATCCCTGCTGTTAGCTGTCACTTTCTCGACATCCCGTGTGCCTGTACCTAGTGGCTTCTCGCCACCTTTCCGTGTCCGTGATGTGTTTCATTTCCTGCCAGCTGCAGCCTAGGACAAGCTGCAGCATGCCAGGGGGAAACCGCAGCTGCAAGCCGGCTCATTACGGCCCGGATTTTGCCCACGATGCTAAGTCCGTGTCTCTAGACGTGGAATGTTTCCTCTCCTCTCATTTGGAGGAAAGAACTG
>PVKM010039241.1:0-13834 GCA_004027735.1 Carollia perspicillata | reverse complement strand
GCTTTACCAACACGCACAAAGTCAAGGAAATGAGCGATGAACAACATGCTTGGGGTCAGGATCCACCTCCACCCCCATAGAGAGGGACCTCGGGGAATGTGACATCGTTTTCCCTCCTCAGTGGGAAGCCTGGGGTCCCGTGTGGGCGTTCAGCCGGCCTTCCCCCCGGATGCTGTGGGACGGCGGGGGGGCCTCCCTGCTGACCTCCGTGGATGGGAGGTTTGTGAAGCAGTCTTCCCCACCTGCTGGGCTCACACCTGCGCGTGGGGTCCTTTCTGGCCCCATCCACGGGTCGGAGCACGGGAGGTCCTCCACAGCGGGAATAGCTCCGGCAAAGCCCTCTGCCCCTTTGCTGGTTTGTTTTTTGGTCAGATACGCCCCCACGTCCACATTTACCCACCTCTGACCCGACGAAATCCGAAATGCTCAGTGGTGAAGAGCAGGGCCCGGAGTCAAACAGACCCCAGCTCTGCCCCTTTCTCGCTGTGGCAGACACCCATTCCAGCGACCAAGCCCTGGTTATTTCTAAAACAGGAACCAGCCACGCCCCTCCAAGACCAGTAAGGGTGACAGGGGAGGCTCTGCAGAGGGCTGGGACCTTCCAGGGGTTAACTATGGGGAGCTGGTGTTCTAATAATGCCAACAGTAGGGTCAGGAGGAGGTGGCCACGGGTCCCTCTCTGTCCCTGCGGCCCATTATCCTCTGGCCCTCCCCCGACGACAGCCAACGATCGGAGACTCACTTCCAGCCACAGTGTGCCAGGAAGCCCCGTTGACGGTCCCATCCTCCTTCTGGAAATCTTCTGTGTGGCACACCCTCCTCCTGGCGTCGGTCATGAGGCGGTGCGTGGAGGCGTAGGAGTAGGCCAGCCAGCGGAACACGTGGTCGTCCGGGGTGGGCGTGGGCTCCTGCGTCCTCCACAGGGACCGCACCATGTCGTAGGGGTACGCCACCACCAGCTCGCCCCCCTGCAGGTTGCCGCCCAGCACGAAGGGGATTTTTTCCATCCAGGCTATGACGGCCCTGGTCTCCATTGCCACCTGTGAACACCCCGCGTGAAACACGCCTTGAGGAATCCAGTAAGAAGAAAACTGCATCCTCTCCCTAGCTTCCCAAACAGGGACCAGGTTGAAAAGGCAGTCATTTCACGGAAGAATCGGAGCAAAATTTCGAATTTCCAAATCTGAACTGAATGAACTGGACTTTGGAGAAACAATGGACTTACAAAAGAGAAGTCCGGGGAAGTTTGCTTTCGTAGGAATATTGCCATGACTGACACAGAGGGAAGGGTGGGATGAGAGGGCTGACACGCTGCAGCTCCAGGGACACTGGGTGGGGAGCCTCCATCACGGGCCACAGAGAGCCCAGACGCAGACGCGGCCACACACACTGCACCTCCTGATGGAAGAGCACGGCCTCAAATGTATTAACCCCGAGTCAGGCCACGCCCTGCGTCCAGACGGCTTCTGTAAAGGACCAGGCGGTCCCTATGCATTTTAGACTTTGCAGGCCACACAGTCTCTGTCACGAGGACTCCACTCTGCAGGGAAGACACCACATGACAGTGTGCAGAGGAAAGAAGGCGGCGGGTTCCAATATCACACCGTTTACAAAAGCAGACCTGGGGGGCGTGGCCTGCGGGCTGGCGCCTGCCAGCCTCGGGTGTAATTAGTCTAGTCTGGTCTGAGTTCACTGCCCACTTACAAGGAACGGAGGAATATGTTACATGGCCTCACAAGAATACAATTAGCTAAGCCCAGACAAGGGGAAACGCTACAAGACAGTCTAGCTGTTTATAACCCAGCTGTTACAAGGTCGACAGCAATAAAATTGCAAGGGAAAAAGAAAGCGATAGAGGAGAAATCTGAAATTTAAATGAGACTTAGAAGATTATAAGCCCCTCAAAACGAATGGGCTTTCTTTGGATCCTGCTTTAAATGAGCTAAGAGAGACAGAATGATAATAACAAAATGTAAAGACTGGCTAGATATTTTATACTGTTAAGACATAATTTATTTGTAGATGACAATGGTAATAATTTCCAGTTTTAAAAGAGAGTCCCACCCTTTAGAGAGAGTAGATATTTACCATCTGGCATTTGCGCCAATAACCTGGAGGGGGTTGGAGAAGGTGGGGGAAGGGAAGGAAGGGCACTGGGGATGTTAGAAACTAAACCCGGGAAGCTTGATATGGTCACATACTGGCCACTGGTTCAGATGCTTGTCATCAGTTACTGATCCCCATGAAGGTCATTCCAGTAGAACAAAATCCATAATGAAAAACAGGCACTGGAAATAACTGAAGTGAGCCTGCAATGTGCTTGCCTAAATGTACCATTTCCCACCCTTCCCTGCGGTGGGCCGATGCCATCTTTTGACTAACTTCTGACCAATGAGAGTTAAGCAGAAGTATTACTTTGGGACTCTGGGAAGGCCTCTGCATGCTATTGCATGATTGGAGAGGACGGCTTCTTTCTAGCCCTGTCTCTTCCCTCCCTTCACAGACAAGACAGCTGGAGCACCCACTGCTACCCTGGATTACGACTTGGGGGTGAAAGTCACCTGCTAACGAGGTGGCAGCAGAAAGATGGGTGAGTCCCTGGTTCCTGATGACCGTGGGGCTTCCACTTGGCCAGCCACGTACCATCCGCCGCCAGAGTCCTTTTATGTGACAAAAGAAATAAACTTCTACCTCGTTCGGCCACTGTTACTTGTTTTTCTCTGTTGTTGCCACTCAACCTCACCCTGACTCATAGAGACATTCAAAGACCAGGGGCAAAGACCATGGGCAAAGAAGGCAATAAAAGGGCATGAAATTCTGTGAAAATTATTTCTTCTACAATATACTCTTTGTGAAACTAGCCCCAAGGAATTTGTGGGAAACATTTCTCACCCAATCGCATTTTTTCTTCCAAAGAAGCATGCCATGGAATAAACCCATGGGGAGTTATAAAAATAAAAATAAGGTATCTCCAGCAATGAGTGTGGACTAAGGACAATTTCATAGCAGAACTGCCAAAAGCGGGGGTCTAATGATAGTTGCAAATATGCAAATTGGGGATTTTTTTTTAAAGCGCTGTGTTCTTACAAAGGAATGTAACTACATGACTTTTTGTCAAGAATCTCCCAAAATATCAACTTGGAAGGTATTTTATTATCTAGTGCACATCCCTACGTTTGGAGAAAACTTATAAAAGAAGCAATGTTTTTGTCCGGGCCCTCTGCAGAGGCCAGTGGGCATCCCCTCCCGCCTCCCGGGCTCTGCAGACTGTGGGTGCTTTGCTCACCGTGGCGTTCTCAGACTGGAACCACTCGGGGATGGCGATGTGGTGGTTGGGGACTTTCCTTGGGGTGTTCTGGCGGTCCTCTGTCTCCCAGAGCAACGTGTTTAAGTCAGGGAAGTTGTTGTTGATGTCGATGCCGTCGTGGGTCCAGCGTCCCAGGGACCAGCCTCCCAGCTCTGAGCCCTGGGAGGTGATTCAGAGTGAGAGGAGCCCACAGACCAGGATGCCCCCATCGCCGTCCCCAAGCTGTGCCTCCAAGCCTCTGCACACCCTCCCACCCAAAGACAAATCTAGAGCAGAATATCGAGACATCTTCTAATCACACTTGGTGGGTGATGGATGATACAGCCAAATCACTCCATAGAGAGGGACTCCCGCCGCGGGGCAGTGCTCAGAAAGCGGGAGGTCCCTCCTTCCCCCTCTCATTGCCCCTGGGAGCTTCTACACTGGTCGGATGAGGCCCTGAGCGGTAATGGATCTGAAAGCCCATCACTGCAAAATTAACAGCCTCCCTGTCCGGCCTCCAGTCCTGGCTCACAAACCCCCAACCGACTGGCTCTGCAAAGCCCTATCTGTATCAATAAACACAACCAAACTTCTGGATCAGAAAGCGCGCGTTTGATAGGTAGCATTGTTTTAAGCACAGTTTTCCATTTTATTCCCAGATAATCCTAACTCTATTCTATACATAATTCTATACATAACTGTCACCTGTACAAATTCTACATCATGCTCAGAACATGAAATATAAATGACAGATCAGAACATCAGAACGACTTTCCTCAGAGGGCCGAGGAGCAATCTGTAAGTAACGGTCAAGGCCAGGGCCCGCCGGGGCCAAGTGCTGATGCCGTCACGCTACCCTATCACGACCGCTGTATTCACAACAGTGCTGCTCACGCTCACCTTCTCCAGCCTGCTGACGTGCGGCCCTCAGTGTCCCTGTCATTCTCAGTTCCAGTTTGTATCTTTCATAACCTTGTGGGGTCCCTGCCTCAGCAGTGAGACTCAACAAGGAAGCTCCAAGTACAGTTGCTTATTATTATTATTATTATTATTATTATTATTATTATTATTATTGGGGGCAGGAAACATCAATTTGTTACACTTATTGATGCATTCATTGGCCAATTCTTGCATGCACTCTGACCAGGCACTGAACCCACAACCTTGGCGTATCTGGACGACACTCTAACTGACTGAGCCACCCGGCCACAGCCCAAGTGTGGACTTTAACTCCTGGCCAAGCGCGCTGTGCATTGGGGGCCCGGCTGTTGCGTCGGGTGGGGGCACGGGGCATTACCCCTTCGTAGGCCTTCTCGTAGCCGTCGGGGTTGAGGGAGGGCAGGATGTGGATGCGGGTCTCCTCCACCAGGCGGACGACCCGCGCGTTGCCGGCCAGGTACTCCTGGCAGAGGAACTGCACCAGCAGCAGCAGCAGCTCTCGGCCCAGCACCTCGTTGCCGTGCGCCCCCGCGATGTAGTGGAACTCGGGCTCCCCTGGACTCAGAGACGGGAGAGAGACGGGCTCCGGTCACGCTGGCAGCAAGGCCGCTCTCGTCCCTTGGAGCTGGGACAAAAGTCATCCTGAACAGCATGAACTTACAGGCCTCGTCCCACCAGTTCTTTCCAACGACCCTCCAAAATTTTATCAGTGTGGTTTTTCATTCCCAAGTCGGTAACTAAGAAAATGTGCAGGGAACTCGGACGACACCGACCCCTGGGCAGTGGTGCCCACTCCTATTCGGCAAGAGGAGATGCAGGAGCACCGTGCCGAGGCTTTCCACTTGAGAACGCAACGCAAGCCACAGACATTATTTTTCTGTTTGAGGAAGCAGTTATTGTTCTTAAAAGAACTTCTTACTAAATTTCAGAAGGACACAAGGATGAATAAAGGCCGGCAGAAGACAGTCCGGCAGGGGAAGTCAGTGATGCGCGCTTTTGGACATTTTGGAAAGGGCCGAGTTTCGGCTTTCTCTCGTCAAAGCCCCGCCTTTTCAGGGCCGGGCGCAGAAGCCCGCCGTCCTTCCGTGCTCACTGCAAAGCCACTGCCTTTGAGGCGATGCGTTTTTACGCGCAGATGAGCCCTTTACAGGGAACTCCTGAGGGGAAGTCCAGAAATACTGGTGAACGTTCAAGTTGGACAAATCAGACAAATCTCTGAATTTAAATACGGGGGGGAGGGGTGGCGCCCCTCAAGGACTCATGGATTTACCAGAAAGAAAACCAAAGAAGCCCCTCTCACTTGGAGGGGGACATGGGCTTGAAGTCACTAATGGGAAACGGCTGAAAATAGGAAATGCTTAAAAAGAATTGGGGACCTCCTCTAACTTGAGCCTCTCATGACCAGGGAGTCCAGAATTTTCTCCCAGAAAAGGACCCTGTCCTACCCATCTCAGGCTGCCTTCTTCTTTGGTTAGTGTGCCTGGTCTCAGAACAGGATTAAAAAATGGGAGAACAGGATTAAAACCAGTCCATCTGGAGAAAAGGAGGGCATCTCTAGCTTAAGGAAGTCGACAGCCCACATAGTAAGGCAGGAGGCTCACGGGACGAACTGCAGAATCTCAGTGAGCACAGTGCGTGGGCAGCTCCTGCCCTCACGGGGCCAACCGTCTCCTTCGCTGGAGGAAGGCACCAGGCGTGAAGGGACACGCGCGTCCCAGAGGGGCCGCCTCACCGACTTCGTGCTCCCCGGGGTGGTCGGAGATCTCCACCGCGTACAGCTTCAGGCCCTGGTGGCTCTTGCCGATGTTGTAAATCCTGGTGATGTTGGGGCACATTTCATTCACGACCTTCATCAGCTGAAAAACAAAGCGGACCAGGGCCCTGAGCAAGGACGACTACGCACTACAGGGGGCGGAGCTCCCCAGAGGCAGACGCTGCTCCCCGCCCCCACCACACACTGCCACTGTCCATGACACCTGGAATGTCCTCCTTGGGCCCCCTCTGCCCTGCCCTCCGTCCCAACACCCCTTGGCTGTGGGTATCACTGTTCTCACCTCTCCGGGTGGTGGCCTCACCTCCCTTGGCTGTAGTTCTCATCTTTTCACTGTTTTTCTCCTTTCTTTTGTCCCCTCCCTGGACTGCAGACCCTTCTTTATGGGCTGGGCTGAGCCTTTTATCTCTATATCCCTGCCTAGATGCATATTTATTAGCGAATATCAGTTTTCCTCCCTAACACAATGAGCGTCTGGGATGTTAGGCTGAGGAGACAGATGCCACTCCACCTCGGGAGCTCACAGTGCAACGGCAGGTGGGAGTCACACGATGACTCACATCATGGGCGCAGTTAGAGGGTGGGGGAAGTAGGCTTCCACGAGGAAGAGAAACACTAGTGTGCTGTTTTCTGAATTTTAGAGTCAACTCATCAGACAGATAGCTGCCGCTGCAGGAAGGGACAGGCTGCCAAGGCGGTGAGGTGGGCTCTGCCTATTGCAGGGCACCAGCTGCCCTCGGGGGACAGGGAGGACAGAGACACCATCTCCTGAGGTTGCCTGGACTCCCATCTCTGAACAAGGACCTATGAGTGGCCTGTTACAGGGTCTGGAGAGGCTGGGTGAAAGACCGGCCCCGCCCCTGGTGGGGGCAGGAACAATGGGCTGATTCCCAGCCTCCTGTTAATAAGGGCAGGTGGGGGGGTGGGTGGAGCTCAGATGCCATAGAAGCAGGAAGGAAGGACAGCCCTGCCAGGGAAGTGAGCATGCAGGTGCCCCTCAGAGAGCACTTCGTCCTCCAGCAAGAGGACAGAAGCTGGTGGCCAGAGGACGGCATGGCCTCCAGGGACAGCGTGGACCTGGATGTGCTCAAACCATCTTCCAAAAAATTCTCGACCAGCCGAATTGTCCATAAAATGTCTTTGTAAATTGCAAATAAACACATCTGTTGCAAACTTGTGGTGGGTTAAAATCTATGAAGACCAGAGAATTGGTAGTATGTGGAATTTATATGGGAATTATACTGCTGAGCGCTTCATTTGCCTTTCGTAGTGTAGCATCCTGCGTTCAAAGAGCATCAGGAGCCTTCCTCGGGGAGCGGAGGGATGCTCAGCCGGTAGCGCTCCGTTCCAGCACATGTCTACGAGGTGCCCCGGGTGCAGCTCTGGTGAGGAGCGCGGGGTCTAATTCCTTCCTGGGGCAAAGCTCCCTCCCTTTCTAACAACTCACTTTGTGTTACAATATCCCGGTGAGAGAAAGAGAGAGCTGACTCTAAAGAACTCATGTCCGTAAGAGGGCAAGGGCAGAAACCCCTCTGCCTGTGGAGGAAGAACACGAAGGGAAAGGCAGCTTCTACATCCATCAGCACGAGCGATACCGGGCGCAGGTGGGAATGGAGCCGCATGTGAGATGCAGCACGTTTTAACAGGCGACACGTGAGAATGTCAGCAAGAATGCAGTAAGACCTTTACAGAAAGAAGATGTTCTATTTCTGTCGATTGCGGTAGTAATGCTTTGTATTTCTCCACTGAGTCTCACATGTGACCACCAGATGACTGTCCCCATTGTACAGATAAGGAGACTGAGGCTGAGAGAGACACTGAGTGATTTGCCCAGGATACCTCTGCTGGTACCCAGGGACACTAGGGCTTTGGTGTCTTGGGTCCCTTGCCTGTCTGTGAAGACGCAGCAAAGCAAGGAAAAGCAACACGTCTTTGCTGCCGGATTTTCTGTGGCACCCTGCGACCCTTCTGCAAGATGGCCACAGCACAGTGGCCATCTGACCACGGGCCCCATGTGCTGGTCCCTACTGGTTGCATTCTCAGCTTCTGGCATCAACCTCAGCTACCCCTGATCGGCAAGAGGTGCTGTTGGGCCTTCCGGTCAATAAGCAGCGCTGCAGACACACAGCCACTCAGCTCACCCTCCACTAGGCAATGAATGCGCACACTCGGCACGGAGCCGGGCTGGCACTCGATGCCTCCCCCGTCCCCTCCCGTGATGCTGCTGCAAATGTGCCGCCTGTGTTAGAGGTCATGACCTCGACACAGGAGAAAGGCGAATACCGTCTTCCTTTGGACGTGCTCTCAGCCAGGAGTCCACCCATGGGCCAGTGTCACCCAACCAGCCCCATGTTCCCTCTTTGGGTTGAGGCAATAGAGCGCATCATTGTGTTGTCACGAGCATCTTTTCTGCACACAAGAATGAGAACACTGGCCGTTGAAGAATCTTTTTTACATGGTTCTGGACAGTCCTCTCTGCACGGTGGCCTGCTGAGGCTTCCCTGCCGGCCAGGCATGCCTGCGGAGCCCTGGGTGATGATCTGCCAGGCTTGTTCCCCAAAAGAGTCAAAGACGACCTGGGGAGTTTGGGTCTTGATGCGTCTCGAAAGGAAGGACTCGAGTTTCTTCGTGGTCTCAGAAGAGCGGCTTTCAACCTTTTTCATCTCAAGATACATGAGCTACTAAAATTCTGCAGCACACCAAAAACATACTTTTTGTTGATCTGACAAAAAAATAGCTATAATCTTGATTCATTCACACCGGACAGCTATCGCTGTGTTGGCCGGGGCTGTTTTTTCACTTGACAGTCTTGGGGAAAGGAGGTCAGGGCCCTGCGTAAGCTGTCAGGTGCTGCCTGTTCTAAACTCTCGAGGCCACCAGGCTGAGAGGAGCTGCCTCAGGGTGTGCATTCTCCCGGGAGCGATGTCGCCTCCAAGCAGGCGGAAACTGGCTCTTGAGGACTGAAAGTCTTAGCTATGGTAAGGCTTTGTGGCCCTCCAAGCTCAGCCCTGCTCAACACAGTCGTGAGGGAGGACAGATAACTAATTAAAGTATGTGAACAGCCTGCTGAGGAGGGCACTAAGGAAACGGGGTGGAGAAGAAAACCTGGGTGTGCGAGACTCCGACTTATCGGGACTCCACGTCCTCATCTCCGCAATGGGAACAAACTCTGCCGTCCCTGTGCCTCCTGAATTCCGGGCTCGGTTGCTTCCCTCCTCTCCTAAAAGACGGCAAAGAAACAGCCCCCTTTGCCGGTAATCCAGTTTCTAGCAATACGTCAGAAGGAGACTTCATACGGATTAGTAAAACGACATGGGCGGGGACAGGTGCTGGGGCGTGATTCATTCCGTCCGGGAGCTGCCCACGTGCTCCGGAGCAAGGGACACAGCTGAGGGAACAGTGAGGCGCACGTGCTCACTGCAGCATCCTTACGATTGCAATCAGGGAGACGGCATGACACAGGGCTAAGGATCCCGGGGTAACCGAGAAAAGCAGGGCAAAGTCACAACCACCCTCTAAACAGAATCGTGTGGATTCCGCGAACATGGGGATGCACACACCAGGCAGAAAACTGGGGGACATGAACACCGCCGGTGCTTGAGGTCAGTGAGTTCGTGGACGACTAACTTTCAGACCTTTGGTTTGCACTTGATGTTGGCAGACTATTGTTTACCCAATGAGTTAAAATGTTAAAAAGGAAAAAAGGAGAAAGTCCTCTTCCACCATCCGTGCTCCTTTGTGTGAGAAACAAACACTGCATCTGATCGAGGGAAAGAGGGATTCCAGAGCGAAGGAGGAGGGAGAGAAACAGTAAAAGAGTCGCCCATGGGTGGGGACTGGGAGCCCAGTGGTCTGGGTCTGCAGGCCTGCTGCAGTGACCTGGCTACCTGACGTCACAACCACCCCCCCCCCCCAGGGGCAGGCTCAACCACTCCTCTCGCGGCTCGCCCCAGCCCTCCCCACTGCCCAGCCCCCAGCCTGAGGCCCCAGCCATCCTCTGCTGCCCTGGAAATCAACACTGCTAGCTGGCTGCCTTCCAGCCCGTGTTGCCACTGACTTCTTTCTAGTGCAACGCACTCTACTCACCAGCCAGAACTTTCCAAGCATTTGGAACCTGGCAATCCCGTGCTCCACATCAAAGTCAAATCAACCTTTTCCTCAAAACCGCCTCTCTCCCTCCCTTTGTGGATGGTACCCCACCCCCTAGGAAGCACGCCAGTCCCCCCTCTCTGCCCAACTCACTCCCACGGCTGGTCTAGGACTAGCCAGTCCACCTCAGAAATGCCTCTCCCCCGACCTCCTCCTCCCAGGGACGTCCCCCTCCTGGGGACTGACCAGTGCCCACCAGCCTGCTCTCCATACGACTTCCAGACTGATCTCCCCAAGCCCTGCTCCGGTAGCAACCGTCTCTGGTGCTCAGACTCAGCACAGCAGCCTCGCCCAGCAGGCAGGCTGACCTCGCTCCCAGCAGACGGCCCACTGTTCCGGAGACATGCCATCTGTCGTAGGATGATGGCTCTTGCTTGGCTCTTGCTGCCCTCACCGCTGGGAGCCCCCCTGTCGGTCTCTGCCTGCCCAGGCCTGGCCCGCCCCATCTCCATCAAAGCCCCCTCAACCACAGCCAACCAGGCCAGCCTTTTCTCCCTCCTACTCCCCAAGTACCTGCCCTGAGATGACCTCAAACAGACATCTACCGCATACACATTATGAGTTTATGATAAAATGAGCCTCTGGCCTCGTGGCCCCAAATGCAGGAGATGTAAGGTACAAGCAGACAAATGCCTGCTGAGCACCTATAAACCGGGACCCGTGCCTTGAAGGCCTTCAGCTCTCTGGATAATTAACTCCTTCTCCCTCGGGTACCAGTGTCTGAGCAGCGTCCTCGTCTCCCCTCCCCTCCCCTGGGGAGAATAGGGCCTTCCAGGTCACTGCTCTGGGAGAATCTCCTGCCCGCAGGAGGCACACGGTTCTCAGGATGTTCCCTTCCCAAGGTGGCGCATTTTTCTATTTTTCTCTTTGTCTTCCTGCTCCCGCTGCTGTTTCTCATTTTTTGTTTGTTACGCATGTCTCTTTCAATTCTAGGATAAACGATCTTGTTTTTTCCTCGAAGTAGAAAGGCTTCTACAGTAACCTAGCAGACTCCATATGGGAAGCCGCTAAAAATGCTGGCTGCTCTCCCATCCCTGGGAGCCAGGGACCCAAGTGGCAAATCACCCCCCTCCCCACACTGAACACCCTGCAGGATGGACAGATGCTCCACGGGTGAGGCTGCTGGGCCCTGGGACCTCGGAGGGTCATCCGGCATCACCGACGGGGCTGCATTGGCCACGCCGAGGTTTCTCCCAGCCCTAACATCTACCGGAAACGGTGCCCAGAGCTGCCCGGGGGATGACGCCCAGCTCCCATCTCTTCTTCCAGGAGCAGAGCCCCAGCCCTGCGCGTGGGACGACTGTTTAAAGACACCCGCCACCCGGATGGCCTCTGTGCAGTTAGCTCATTCTGAAACGCATTGAGAGCTATTGCTTTTGACATTAATTGCACCGAGTTGGTGTCTGTCTAATTCCTGGGCTCGAAGGACGTCCTGAGATGTGCAGTGAGCAAAGCTGAGTTAACATGCCAGCACTCCGTACGGTGGAGCGGCGAGCAGAGCCGCATCAGCACCCTGAGTGGAGAGCAGCAGGATGACTCAGCAGCCTCCAGTCCAAACGCATTACCGTGATTTCTGAAGAGCAAGACAGCAAGACAATTTCTTTGGCACATCCCACCTCGAAGTACTGACAGGTGTCTGGAAGCTGTGTGAGTGTCTCCAGTTAAATGACATGGAGACAAACCGGTTAGTTGACTCCCTCGGATGAGCCAGAGAGCCCTCTGGGCTCAGCCTAATTGCTCCTGAACTTGCACTGGGCAGCTGGGTCCTTTTCTCAGCACCTAGGAGACCATGCTTGGAGCCATGGGAGTTTGGCCTCGGTGAACCCTGGTCCTGTAAATGTATTCATGAGGGCATGTCTCTGTTCCTTCTCTTTCCTCAAACAGATTCTTTGATATCTAAGGATGTCTCATTTGCCGGCACCCACCCTCCCCCTCCCCCGCATGCTTTCCGGAGCCATGTTGGGAGCAGACCCTGAACAGGATTTCAGAGGCGAAGCACTGAGGAAAGGGACCGCTCTTTCAGCCTCTTCCCGTTCCAGTGAACGCCGGGTCCCTTCTCCCTCTTGCACCCAGCGTGCATGCGCGGATCAGAGCTCAGAATCCCTTGGCTTCCGCGTAGTTAAGCTTGGGGCGCTCATCTGGGATTGCCACTCCCCCCTCACAGTACGCAAGGACTCAGGGCTGGGAGGGTGTCAGCCAGGGGGACTGAAGCCAAGCTGCACACTACAATCGTAAGGAAAGCTTTAAAATATTTAGATCCCCAGGCCCTTCCACTGAAGATTCTGCTTTCATTGGCCCTGAGGAAGGGTTCAAGTACAGGTATTTTTCCAGTTTCCCCAGGTGGTTTTAAGGTGCAGCCAAGACTAAGAATCAGACATTCCGAACAATAAAGGGTGGGGTTATGAATGCTCAGCGACGCAGTTTCCCCGTCAGGAAGGTGAGGATAACGAGTCCCCGCCCGCCCAGGCTGGTTGGGAGGACCGACCACAGTGATACAGGTGGCAAGGGCAAGTCAGTGTGGGTCCTACGAGAGGGCTTCCTGCCCTTGCCACCATCGCTGCTATTCTAGAGCCACCAGCATCCCCAAACCCGTGAGGTGCTCAGACACACAGAGATCCTTGAGAACTCGAGCACTGAGTCAAGGAACGCCTGGGGTCAGATTCTGTTTCGACCACCTGCCGGCGAGGGAGCCTCACCCTGGTCACGTGCCTTCTCACATTCTCAACCTCGAAACCACAGGCACTTCGTGCGGCTTCAGCAAACCGAAGGGATCATTCAGACCCCCGTCCCTAACACATCGCCCACATTTCTGAAAGTAAACGCCTGTGCGCTTCCCGCCGGGCTCATGGCCTGGGGCTCGTGGACGAAGCAGGCCTCACCTGGCGCATGTCCCTGTAGTTGTGGTGTCTGAAGTCCAGGTCGTCGGTGGTGGTCATCTCGTTCCGCCGGTGATAGTAGTTGTTCGGGTCTAGGGAGAGAGACGTGGTGTTGAATTCACTGGCATCATTCGCTTCCTTGTGGCAGCTCTACTGGGTGCCTGGCTCACGTAGGGACACAGCCCAATCTCCAGCTTTCAACAGCCCCAAAGAGGCGAGAGAGACAACTTTCTAGAAGCTTCTTATGAATCAGAATTACCCAGGGATGGAGAGTGTGGGCCCGGACCGGGATGCCTGGACTCCAATCTCTGCTTTTCCAATTACGTGCTGCGTGGCCCTGGGCACATCACTGGAGAGGGTCTTTGCCTTAGTTTCTCCCCCCATAAACAGAAACATGCTGGCACCTCTCTCATCGATTGATTGCTGGTATTAGTTGGAATAATCTGTGTGCCTGGCAAACTGTCAGCACCGAATGAATGAGTGAGAAGTCAGCGAGTGAATGAATGAATGCCACACTGCATGCGTAAATGGAAATGTTTGGAAGTGTGCCCACACTACTAGTTACTTGCCCAGCCATCAGCCCGCTGCCTCCCTTCCTCACAGAAGCCTGTGGCATTTGGGAACCCCCTTAGCCATTTCTCAGAAATATACCTCAGCCCCAGAAGCAGGGGTCCAACGTGACTGGTCTAAGCCAGTCAGAGCACAGCATCCCCTGGCCACTCTTACTGGTCCAGATGGAAGGAAATGACCTTAATGTCACAGAGGAGGAGTGAGTGAGAGTCCCCCCCGGGGACAGGACAGAGAGAACCC
>PVKM010039240.1:0-13831 GCA_004027735.1 Carollia perspicillata | reverse complement strand
AATGTTTTTTAGACTTTTACAAAAATAAGTATATATGATATACATCCTTTTGAATCAGGCTTGTTTTAGTAAATGTATTCTTTTAAGTAAACTTCATTTTAAGATAATTTTAGATTTACAGCAAAATTGCAAGGATGGTACAGAGTTCCTACTACCCCACACCCAGTTTTCCCTATTGTTAAAATCTTACATTAATTAAGACATAATTAATGTAATTGATATAGTGCATTTGTCACAACTAATGAACCAACACTGGTACATTAGTATTAACTAAAGTCATATTTCATGCATATTTCCTTACCTTTTAATCTTATATCTTGGCTGTGCCGGTTCCCCAGATTTTCCTTGTTTTTGATGACAGATTTGAAGAGCACTGCTCAGAAATTTTGTAGACTGCTCCTCATTTGGGAAATGACTGATGTTTTTCTCACAATCACACTGTAGTTACAGATTTTAGGAGAAAGACCACAGAGGTGAAGTGGCAATCACATCACACCCTATCAAGGTAACGTTATCTTTAGTCACCTGGCTGAGGTAGCCATTGTTAGCTTTCTCCATTGTAAAGTAATTCTTTTTTCCCCACTTACATGCTGCTGTGTTCTTTGGGAGGAAGTCAGTACCTGAAAGCCACACTCAAGAGTGTGGAATCCTGCCCCACTCCCCTCTGCAGTGAGTGTAAACTGGCACAGCCACTGTGAAACGCAGGATGAAGGTTCCTCAAAAATTTAAGAATAGAGTTACCATGTGACCCAGCCCCGCCCAACTTCTGGGTATTGACCCCCAAAATTTTGAAAACATTTATTTGCAAAGATATATGCATCTGTATATTCATTGCAGCATTATTCACAGTAGCCGAGACAAGGAAATATCCAAAGTGTCCTTTCACAGAAGATTGGATAAAGAAGATGTGGTACATATACACTATGCAATACTACTCAGCCATGAGAAAAGATGAAATACCTCCATTTGCAACTACATGGATGGATCTTGAATATAATGCAAAGTGAAATAAGTCAGAGAGGAAAAGTCAAGGACCATAATTTCACTTGTATGTGTAGTATAAACCTGAAAGCAACAAACGGACAAACAAGAAAAAATTGGTCAATAGGATGGTGATTGTGAGAGGGAAGGAAGAGGAGTTAGTAACGGCCCAAAGTGGTCAAGTATCTGGTGACGGAGGAAGATTTGACTGTGGGTGGTGGGCACACAATGCAATATGCATGTTATGTATCACAGAATTGCACATGGTATCTCTATAATTTTATTATCCAATGTCATCCCAATAAATTTAAATAAACAAATGCAGTGCTAAATCATACCCTAACTTTTTAAGTGCTCCACAAGTACCAACACAGATTGTTTAGCATTCTTCTGCACAGATGTGTCTATTCTCCCCCACATTTCTTTTAAAAATATTTATATCATTATGGACTCATGTATATTTATTTTAAATTTTGAGTTATAATATAATACTATATTATTAATTTTGTTATAGCTTTGGCCATTTGAGGCTCCTTTAATTGGCTTCTTTGTCCCTGTGGGTTATTTGTTTTGGTTTGATTCTGTTTAGGTTTTTGTTTTGATTTTCCTTGAGCACTACCTTACTTTTCTGGCACAATAAGATTGTTCAGTTTAATTTTATAGATTCTCTGCTGTAGCCATGAGTCAGTCATTTCACCAGTAAGGTCATTTTCATGTACTCTTGATCAAACCTGATAAGAAAAATGACCCTTTGTGCCTCTGCGGTTTCCTCCCAAAACTTGTAACCACTATCTAACAATGAGAAAAACTGAAGAGTCCAGGTAGCTCAGTTGGTGAGAGCATTGTCCTATTACACCAAGGTTGCAGGTTTGATCTCCAGTCAGGACACAAGTAAGAATCAACCAATGAATGCATAGATAAGTGGAGCAAGAAATTAGTCTCTGTCCCTGTCTCTGTTTCTGTCTCTCTCAAATAATTAAATAAAAATAAACTGAGGAATGACATTAGTAACCAAAGGCTAGTTATGCTCATTGCCAGTGGGTTATCACTCACTTCTAGGCCTTCTTGGTGCCAGAACAAGTATTATATTACCCACTCATCAATACACACATGTCTATAAATATTTCTAAATGTATCTATCTATATCAGTATTGAACTATATATAAATTAACACCTCCAACTCTAATTCAGTATCACATGAGTAATTCTAGCAATATCCCCTTGTTTACCTCCGACCCCTACTCCAGCAGTGAGAAATGTGACTTACTTGTTCAACTCCAGTATATGTGTACACAGGGGTTTCAGAACTGTTACCCTGTACTCCAGGGGAAATAATTTTGTCAACTAACCTTTGAAGCCTCCACTAATGTCCAGTGTTACTTAGTTCAGCATCACTTTCCCCTACCCCGCTCAGGGAGGTTCAATCACTCATTTGTCATACGGAGTTTGAATCGGTGGCATGTGTGAAAGTACTGCTAACAAGGACTGAAAAAATCCCGGGAATAAGACAGTTTCTGTCAAATCAAGAGTTACCATCTTACAGATGTTACATTAAAGAGACTTAGCAGAAATTCAGGAATGTGTCAAGTAGACTGTCAGAGAATGACGTCAACCACTTGTCTGCCATGTGAACTGCAACTGTTTCCCCAGGTTAACATTTGTCCTTTTGAATTAATAATGATACAATTATACCTAATTATGCATTTATACTTTATATTGACAGTTATAAGGAAATGAAAGTATATTTTCTTTATATCTTTTTTTTCCTTTTAATTAGAATTTCAAAATTAAGTCATGCTCTGGGTGCATTAGAATTTCATAGCAGGGACTTCCAGTCAAGATGACAATGTAGGTAAACGTGGTACTCATCTTCTCGCACAACCACATCAAAGTTACAACTAAACTACAGAACAACCATCATTCAGAACCACCTGCAATCTGGCTGAATGGAGTCCTACAACCAGGGAATTAAAGAAGAAACCACATCAAGACTGGTAGGAGGGGTGGATACGCAGAATGGGCTGGTCCCACACCCACGTGTGGCAGACAAAAATTGGGAGGGATATCTCAGGAACCAGGAGTCCCAGATCCACAGCAGGCCTCCAAGCCAGGTTTCCAGGCCCAGGAAAATAAGTCCCCACAACTTCTCACTATAAAATCCAGTGGGGATTGAAGCTGTGGAAGACACAAACTGCTGGAACTCCAGGCAGTTCCTCTTGAAGAGCCCATGCATTAACCTACTTGGACTCACTCCCTCTGAGCTCTGGAATGGAGGCTGCTATTCTACCAGAGACATACAGGGAAGAATTGAATTGTCCAGCATCAGGTCCAGAGCTTTAGGGCAGCTTCCTGGCAGAGTGATGGTAGATACCATTGTTCAGTTGATGGGCCCTCCCCTGACAGGGCGGGCAGGCCAGCACCATATCTGAGTCTCCATCAACTGGGCTCACACTATTTACCCCACCCTGTGGATTCTCTAAGGCCCAAAATTCCAGGCCCACCAAGCTACTTCCAGTGGCTTTTTCATATGAATAGCTCACGCTTCAGAGTTTCCTAAATTCTCTTAAACAAGCAGCATCTGGCCTCAGTGAGCCCTGTACCTCTCACTAAGTGGTCCCAGGCCCAGCACTAGCACTAGCTGGCCTTGGTTCACAGCTTGGCCTCTCCTATGCACCTCCAAGCCCAGCACAAGTAGCAGCCATCTACAGATTGCTTCATAGTAGCAACTCCACCTAATATATAGAAACAAATGCAGGAAGGTTGCCAAAATGAGAGGACAAAGAAAAGAACAGATCAAAACTCCAGAAAAAAAAATAAGCAA
Organism: Carollia perspicillata; assembly: GCA_004027735.1. Classification (NCBI taxonomy): domain Eukaryota; kingdom Metazoa; phylum Chordata; class Mammalia; order Chiroptera; family Phyllostomidae; genus Carollia; species Carollia perspicillata. The sequence goes on along the minus strand of PVKM010039240.1, from coordinate 10,029 downwards.
AATGGAGACATACAATCTACTATAGGCACAGTTCAAAACACTAGTCATAAAGATGCTCAGTGAACTTAGTGAGAAACTCAGCAGAATCAGAAAACACCCAATTAGAACATCAAGAAGAAAAAAAGAATCCTAAAAAATGAGGATAATATAAACAGCCTCTGAGACAACTTCAAGCACACCAATTTGTATCATTGGGGTACTAGAAGGAGAAGGGAGAGAGAGGTCAAGAAGTCAAAAACCTATTTGAAAATATAATGAAAGGAAACTTCCCTAACTTGGTGAAGGAAATAGACATACAATTTCAGGAAGCACAGAGAGTCCCAAGCAAGATGAACCCAAAGAGGCCCACACCAAGACACATTATAATTAAAATGCCAAATGTTAAAGACAAGAGAGTACCCTAAAAGCAGCAAGAGAAAAACAGTTACCCACAGGGGAGCTCCCAAAAGATTGTCAACTGATTTCTCAACAGAAACTTTGCAGGCCAAAAGGGAGTGGCAACAAATATTCAGGGTGATGAAAAACAAGGATCTACAACCAAGATTACTCTAGATAGCAACGCTATCATTTAGAATAGAAGGACAGATAAAGAGCTTCCTAGACAAGAAAAAAACTAAAGGATTTCATCACCACCAAACCAGTATTATATGAAGTGTTAAAGGGTATTGAAGAAGAAGAAGAAGAAGAAGAACAAGAACAAGAACAAGAAGACGACAATAAATACCTATCTATAAACAATTGAATCTAAAAATCAAAATATAGGAACAAGCAGAACAGAAACAGATTCATGGATACAGAGAACATTTTGACAGTTGCCAGATGGGAGGGCATTTGGGGACTGGGTGAAAAAGGTAAAGGCATTAAGAAGTACAAATTGGCGGTTACAGAATAGTCATGGGGATATAAAATACAGTATAGGGAATATAGTCAATAATAGTTTAATAACTATGTATGGTGTCAGATGGGTATGAGATCAGTCGAGACGAGCACTTATTATGTAACATCTAATCACTGAAACTAATGCCTGAAACTAATAATGTATGTCATTGTAATTGATGATAAAAGTGATCAAAAATATTTTAAAATTTCAAAGCCATTTAACAAATTTCCTTGAAAGGAAATGTGTGTTTTCTATCTAACCATGATGAGATTATGCTTTAAGTAGTTAGGGTCCACTATTTTCACGTACAAATGTGAAGTTCAAGAACAATCTGAGGTGACACAATTGTCATGACTCACCATAAGAGCGAAGGGATCCTCAGTCAGTTACTCCTATTCAAAAATATCCTCAATTACCTAAAGTGAAGGAGAAAACAATCTTATTTCTTGAATGACTTAATTTTACTTTTTGAATGACTTTTTGAATGAACTGAAATATTTCAGAAAGTATATAAAAGTAAATTAAATAGCTATATTTACATTTTGGTGTTAAACGTATATTCTTTGAGATAATTTATCTGTAAGCATTTATTTTACATATAAGATACATATGAGATAATTTATCTGTAAGCATTTATTTTACATATAAGATACATACATATATGACCCTGTGCTAAGTTGTTTCTTTTGCAGTGGCTACCTTAGACGCCATAATCATCAACATACACACAAGATGTGCAAGGCGCTGCGATCCCTCCTTTCCATTAGAAATGCACTGCCTGGTCTACTGGCGTATCACTTAACTTACTTAAACTTCATTTTTCAAAATATTGAATCTGTAATAAAATAGTATACCAAAGGTACAGTATGTGGGAACCTGGTTAAAACAGCCACAAATCATCAGACCACATTACAAAATGGAAACAGAAATGATCCCCCACAAGTACTGCCCTTTAATTAAGGATGACAATCTTGACATCACTAGTGTAAAACTTTCATGAAGGAGAAAAAGATAAAATGCTCACAAAGGAGAAATTACTCAAGGGTAAAAGAAGAAAAATTTTTTTTTTTTTTTTTGCAGGGGAGTGGGAATGCAGGGATTAGAGGAGCATTATGTGTAATTTTAATGTGCATTCTCATCCAGACAGATTTGAAGGGAGGCTCTGTTTACATAACGACACTTTCTGTAGTTGTGATATTTTGTCAGTACTTTACTTTTTGTGACATGGAAAATAGGTATAAAAATAATAAGAACATGCTTATAACTGACAAAATTATGCCAGAGAGAGCTTTGAAAGGGTAAAAATTTGTCACATAAGGCTCACTGCACTAAAATGAAAAGCAAGAGTCCTCCATGGTTGACATAAATACTATTCAGGCCTCCTACTCTTTTTACTGGGCTTGTTAGCCTGCAAGTAAACTCCAACGGGTATTTTTCCAACAGAAATGATGTGTAGGCAAAGGAAAGCCTCCCATTAAATATACATACTTTCAAGTAAACACAAATAATGATTAATTTATCAATTAATAAATGAGTTGCTCTTGTTACTTTCAGCAAGTACAAAGGTAGCTACATTAATATTATACTAATTTTTTAGTTTTTTATTCATTGCACACTTATTCTCCTTGTCATATTTGAAAGCTTCGAACTATATCTTCATGGATCACATTTCTTTTCAAGAAATTGCAGGTAAGAACTACCACAGGCATAAAATAAGGGGATGATATGTAAAAACTAGAATATGTCTCAGGGGTACTCTCCAATTTTCTGAATGGCTGTAACTAAGGATTCTATGAAAATTACATTTTTTGAAGGAATCGCAATCAATATGTCTAGAGAAGAGAAGGCTCATTTTTGCCAATTTCTAAAGGTTTAAAGTTGGGCTCTTTTAAAAGAAATTTGTAAGTTAACCTCACAGATCTAAAGGTTATTTTAAAAAACTGAAAGGAGAATATTGCAAACACTATTTTCCCCTAGAGATCTTCACCAGTTTACAAGTCCACAGACATGCATGTCACACACACGTTGCACATGCATGGACCTGACCTGTGGACACCACCTGATGGCAGACGTGGTGGCTGAGCACTCATATGGAAGGGGACACACAGGGCTATCGAACCTTAACAACTGGACATGGAGGAAACTGTTTACCAATTAGCTGAAACTATCAATTAATATTAATGAAAAGAAAACAGTTACACTCTCTTACCTAGTTTGAGTGATAAAATTAAAGTTTTTAATGCCATGAATGTTTTCTAGATAAATACATGTGTTGAATTTTAAATGATTCACCACAGGGGAACTGTAAAACAAACAAACAAACAGAATGGTAGAACACCCATTATCCAATGTAAATGATGCGAATGAAGACTGCTGAAATGCTCATAACTGGATGCTAAATTAAAAAGAGTTTTCAATTAAATCTCAACTGTGTAAAACTATATGATGAAAGGAAACTGGAAATGTTGAGTAGTTGCTACTGGGAGCTGAGTTTATAGGTGATTTGTTCATTCTTGTCATCCTTTTCTGAGTTTTTCAAGCTTTCTACGGTCAGCCAGTAATATTTCAATAATCACTGAAACATATAAATGTTATTGTTTTTATAGTTTTACCTATCAAACTAACTTGTATGGTCCACACATCATCCTGGTTCTAACGATTATGCCCTGAAAGTGAGTCCCCTTCTGTGGAGGTCCGGACACCAGCAGGCGAGCTCTGCTGATGATTTATAAACAACCTCAGGAAATCACCTGCCTCTTCTAAACAGCGCACGGCTTCATGTTCTCTTCACTTTAACTTACGGTAGCAAATTTGGCCTGGGTATCAACATACTAATTTAATTAATACTGCCTTCAGTATGACAATATTTTCTGCTTCAGTTGAATTCAGGCAGCTGCTGTGTTTAAAAATGAAGGGGAAGCAGAATATAAATTTTTTAACCAGAAAGGGCTTCTGCTTCCTCTGCACTTGTGTGAACGTGTCCATCCCTCGCCCCGGACACACAGCGTTGAGTCTGCTCTCCTTCTGTGGCCCAAATCACAACGGTCAGCATTGCTTCTTTAGGGGAAAGAGCAGACTTAAACTGTTTTGAATAGAAAACAACTCCGACAAAAATATAGCCACATGAAGGGGGAGTGCTATAAACAAATGAACTTGCCTTAGAACTGGAGCTATCATGAAATCAACCTGATTGATTATGTGCATGGTGTTGAGTATGGTGTATAATAGGAACTCAATATGTCTGCTGAATAATTATGAAGCATGACCATAATGCAATAAGGCAGGTCCTATAGGTTGCCATTTAATTTTATAGTCATGGTTTTTGTATTATTTTATAGTTGGTGAAATAGGGGTCTACAAAAACCACTTATGTCCTTGTCTGACTTTGATGCCATTAATTTTTGTAGTATAAAATCCTGAATTTTTAGTGTAAAAAGACAGAACTGGATTCCAGTCCCTGCTCTTGTGCTGTGAACCTACAGAACTAGTGGGGGAGGGCACCTAATATCTATAAGCCTCAGTGTCTTTTTTTATAGAATGGGCAAGATAAACCTAAATAAAAATTCTGCAGAGTTTTAATGAGAATTAAATGAAATATTTTGGGTAGAAGAGTACCTGAGATATAGTAAGTGCTCAACCAAATGGTAACTGTTATTATTCTTGAAATGAATTCATCCTACAGTGTGGAGAGTAAGTATTTTAAGAAACAATAATGTGTAGCATTTATGCATTTGGGATTTGAAGTCAAACAATCCTGGTTTCAGGGCCTCACTCTATTTCTTACTAGTTTTGTGATCAAGTTACTGAGCTCCCTGAAGGCTCAGTTTCTGCAGCTGCAAAATGCTGATAAAAGGTTTTACCTCACAGAGTTGTCTAAAGACTCAGAAAATTCAAATAAGACGCATGGTAGAGGCTAGAATTCACTAAGCGCTCAAAATATTAGTTTTGAAGCTCTTATTGGCAAGGCCTGGCCAGTGGCAATATTGATCCTGTCTCTGACACCCAGATGGACTTTCTAAAGCCCTGGCTCAGCTACAGTCTCTTATGTGAGCCTCTGAGGAAGTGTAGTCTTTAACTAGCATCTGTGTTCTTTGTAACTGGGCCTCAGTAGAGTTAATCTATGTCTTCGCCCTGTCCCGATATTTTTATTCAGTACATCACACAGCAGCTCCTCTGCTGTTTACATCCCATAAACATTTGTTCAACGTTTTAGTCCCTATATGTTATCTTTTGCCACCATGGGGATGTACAAGGTCTGTCCAGAAAAAGTCCAGCCATTGTTAATATAAGGGGAATGCTTCGTGCTGCATCGATGTAAACTGGCAGCCAAGGAGAGTGGACTGGAATGAGCATGTGTGAACAATGATGGCTTCACTGCACTAATCAGTGGGGATGGTAGATGCTGTTGAGTGAGCATGTGCACTGTGTGGCTGTCACATTCAAAATGACAGAGTGAGTAGAGCAACAAATCTGCATCGAATTTTGCATTTGGTTTGAATATTCCCCTGCAGAAACTATCTGGATGCTTCAAAAGGCTTTTGGGGATGATGCAATGAGTACAGCGCAAGTAAATGTGTGGCATAAATGCTTCAAAGATGGTCGAGAATCTGTTGAAAGTGATCCATGTTCTGATAGGCCTGCAACAAGCAGAACACCTGAGAATGTTGAACATGTCCGGGCTGCAATCAACAAAAATCGGCAATAAACAGTGTAAGAACTAGAAGCTGATCTGGGGATTCCAAAAACTACTGTGTCCAAGATTTTGTTGCAGGATCTTGGCATGAAACGTGTCATGGCAAAAGTTGTTCCTCAGCTTCTGCTGCCAGAGCAGAAGGGACATCGTGCTACATTTGCTAATGATGTGACTCAAACTGCTACCAATGAACCAGATTTCCTCAAAAAGGTCATAACTTTGAAGGGGACTGAGGCATCATGTCCTATGTACTATGTGTCTTGTATCTTGTGTCTTCTTTAATAACTGTCTCTGATTTCCATAGTGCATGGCTGGATACTTTCTGGACAGACCTTGCCGTTAAAAAACTACAAAATACAAAAAATCTTACAAAATACTAGTGATCGTTATTTCTGTGCTCTGTAATCACTTGAGTTTAATTCCAAGACTGTCCAGTAAGTTGGACACAGAAGCATCGCTGACCCAGATCTATCAGACTTTCTGCCACAGTTCTTCTGACTCTATCGACTTGTCTCCAGCTCTGTGCTCTCTACCACAACCCTCAGTGTCCCTACTCTTCTCTATAACAATTAGAACCTACAGTGACAGAGACAGTCCAAGCCAACCTTAACTACGCACTCACTAGGCTTATGCAACATATGTACATGACCTCTGAATGTCGCTGAGCCCTGAAAAGCCCATTTCTCCAGTACCACCTTACAGATGTGCAAACTGAGACTTGGAAGAAAGGGAAAAAATGAAGTATAAAATCAGGTCATTATTACTGTACCAGGCTGTCACTTAAAAGATCATCTAAATGATCAGTCAGGATTCCTGAAAGATGTAACATATTCATGAGTCAGTGGGATCTCCAGTCTATTATTTCTCCCATGTGTGTGCATAATATTATTATTAAGATATGCTGTTTTCTGTTACTATATTTGCCCCACTAATAATTGCATACTGTGTTAAAAAGAGCCTGGAACGTTGAGGAAGCAAAGGGATAAATTTAAAGGAGTTAATTTCCATGATAAAATGTACTTGTCTCTCTTTTTTTTAATCCTCATGAAGGATATATTTATTGATTCAAGAGGGAGAGAGAGTGGGAGTGAGAGGAAGGGGAGTCAGAGAAAGAGAAAGAAACATCGATGTGACAGAGAAACACAAATCGGTTGTCTCCCATGAGCACCCCAACTGGGGCCTGAACCTGCAACCTTCATAGGTGTACCTGCATAGCAAGGAATCAATCTCACAACCTTTGGTGTACAGGGTGATGCTCTAACTAACCCACCTACACTGGCCAGGGCAAAACAATACTTCTCTTCCAAAATACTTACAATAAGGACACTCTAGAATAACAACCCACTGCAGCAAGTCTAAGGAACAGTGTGTGTTTACATTAAGTGAAGTCACATCTTCTCTGATTTCTTCAGTCAGAGTTTTGTAGGTATCTGCATATAGATCCCAGACATATTTTATTGGATTTATACCTCATTATTTATTTTTTGGTGCTATTGTACATGGTACTGTGTTTTTAATTTCAAAGTCTACTTGTTCATTGCTGGTATATAGGAAAACAATTGAATTTTATAGCAACTTTGTATACGAAGCTCTTTCTCTAATCGATTATTCTAGGAGTCTGTGTGTCCATTCTTTCAGATATTTTACATAATGTCATCTGTGAACAAAAAGACAACTTTATTTCTTCTTTTCCTATGTGTATACCTTTATTTCCTCCTTTGTCTTATTCTACTGTCTAGGACTCACCATAGGATACTGACCAGGCTTGGTGAGAAAGGATACCCTTGCACTGGCCTTGCTCGTAATCTGGAGAAGGTATCCAGTTCCCTGTATGAAGCACCAGATTAGCTATAAGTATTTTGAGGAAGCCTTCCTCTGTTCCTAGAGTGGTGAGAGGTTTTATTTTCAATATGTGTTGGATTTTGCCAAATGTGTTTTCTGTGCCAATTGATACAGTCATTGATTTTTCTTCTTCAGCCTCTGATGTGGTGGATTATATTGATATATTTTTAATGTTGAACCAAAACTTGCATGCCTGAAATAAATTGTACTTGGTTGTAGTATATAATTCTTTTTATACGTTTTTAAAAATCAACTTCCTAATTTTTGAGGGTTTTTGAATCTATATTTATGAGAGATATAGGTCTTTAGTTTTCTTTTCTTGTAGCAATAATGCATTTTACCTGGTTTCAGTGTTAGGATACTAACTTCATACAATAAGTTAACAAATATTCCCAGTTTTTATTTTCTGGAAAAGATTTTTGACAAATTGGTATCATCACTTCCATAAATGTTCGGTAAAATTTGCCAGATAAACTAGAGGTGCTTCCTGTTTAAGAAGATTTTAAACTATTGATTAAATTTAATATAGACATATTTACGTTTATTCTTTTCTAAAAATTTAGTGGTTACTCTAGATTTTGCAAAATACATTTACAATTAAATTTAGTCCTACATAACACTATATAGCTTCATAGTACCACATAACAAAGTATAATTCCTCCCTCCCGCCCACAGAACCCTGCCGTCATCCCTGTCATGAACCCGGATGCTATGATCACCCGACACATTTTATTACTTTGAACATCTTTTATATCAATTAAGAATACAAAAAATAAGATTTTATTTTATCTTTGTTCATGTCCTCTCTGATACTCTTCCTTTCTTTATATGGATCTATATTTGTGATCTATATCTTTCTAATATCTGAAAAACTTTTAATATTACTTTTAGGGTAGGTCTACTGGTGATGCATTTCCTCAATTTTTGTTCATCTGAAAAAGTACTTCTTCACTTCTGAGGGTAACTTTCTGTGACATACAATTCTAGGTTGGTACGCTGTTGTGTCTTTCCCCAACATTTTCAATGTCTCACTCCACCATTTTCATTGCATGGTTTCTAACAGCGATCAGTGTGGTTCTCATCATTGTTTCACTATAGGAGGGTTTGTTCCCCTTCTGGATGCATTCAGGATTTCTCTTGTTCTTTGTTTTGGGTTTTTTTTTCAGTTTATATACAACATGCATAGATGTAGATTGCTGATACTTATCTTGCCTAGTGTTCTCTGAGTTTCCTGAATCTATGTTATGTGGCTGCCATTAATTCTGAAAATTTTGACCACTATTACTTCAAATATGTCTTCTGCTCTGGTTCTCTGTTTCTTCTGTTTCCAGTATTCTAATTCCATGCTTCACTTTTTGAAGTTGTTCTACAGTTCTTGAATAATCTCTTTTAAAAAAATTTCTTTTTCCTCTTTGCATTTTGGTTTGTCAAGTTTCTACTAACATATCATTTAACTCACTTATTTTTTCCTTAGCTGTATGAAGTCCACTGATGAGGTATTCTTTATTTCAGCTATTATATTTTGCATTTCCAGAATTTTTTCAATTCTTTATTTCAGTTTCCCCTTAGCCTACATTACCAATCTGTTCTTACATGCTGTCTACTTTTTATATTATAACCCTTAATATATTAATTATAATTATTTTAAAGGTTTTATTTATTTTTAGAGAAAGGGAGGGATAAAGAGAGGGAAAGAAACACTAACATGTGGTTGCTTCTCATGCACCCCCAACTGGGGACCTGGCCTGCAACCCAGGCATGTGCCCTGACTGGGGATCAAACCAGCAACCCTTTGGTTCACAGGCTGGCACTCAGTCCACTGAGCCACACCAGCCAGGGCAATTATAATTATTTTAAACTCATAATTATTTATGACTGTTCTAAAATCTGTATCATATCTGAAGCTGTTTCTGATGCCTGCTTTGTCTCTTCAGTCCATGTTTTTTTTGCAGCCTTTCAGGATATACTATAGTTCTACAGAGAAACAGAATCAGTTCTATGTCTCTATTTGCCTATCTCTCTAAAAAGAGACAGATATTAAGGTGAATTGGTTTGTGTGCTTATAGAGGCCAAAAGTATCAATATCTGCAAACAGTAAGCTGGAGACCCAGTAAAACTGGTGGTTTACTTCTAGCCCCAGGCTGAAGGCCTGAGGACCAGGAGGGATGGTGTATAGTCCAAAAGCTGATCTCAACAACCAGGAAGGATATTTCACTAGAGTCTGAAGACAGGATGAGACTGATGCCCCTGTTCAAAGGCAGTCAGGCAGACCGAGTTCTCACTTACTCTGCTTTTTTGTTCTATTCAGGCCTTTGGTTGGATGAGGCCCACAACACACTACGGAGGGTAATCTGCTTTACTCAGTCTACCAATTCAAATGTTATTCTTATCTAAAAGAACCTTTACAGACATACATAGAATAATGTTTGACTAAATATCTGACCACCCTCATGCCCAGTCAAGTCAGCACATTAACCATCATAGCATGTCTTACAATTTTTTTCTGAAAGCTGGAAATTATATATTAGGTAATAGGAACTGAGGCAAATGAGGTGTTAGTGTGAATTTTTGTGTTAATTTGTCTAGGAGTTGGGTTATGTTTGATGTTTGTTGT
>PVKM010039239.1:0-13831 GCA_004027735.1 Carollia perspicillata | reverse complement strand
GAAAAGAATACTTTTAAAGAACCTTTGAGTCCAGCATGAAATCACCCAATCTACCTTTTCATTCTTTTAGTATTAATATGAAGCAATTGCTTCCTCCCCATCAGCCTCCTTCCCCTTCATTTCTACTCAAGGGCCCCCATCCCTACTTTGCCTACTTAGTGTTCATCAACTCAGAGAGGTATGTCTTTGATAGCTTGTCAGTGGCTCCCCGTCTTAATGGCCATAGCACCAGAGAAGCGGGAAGAGGAGAATGCAGGGGAGCATATCAGGGAACCAGGTACTATCCGCTCATCCACATTTCTGCCCAATGTGCCCTGCTCTGTTGTTTAGTATCTTCTCCACCTTCCCCACTGCAAACCCTGCAGGCAGATCCTGCATGTGACTGCTCTCTCCCTTCTCCCCATAACATACACCACATCTGCCCCCCATGTAATCACCTCTCCCGAGAAGGCCCTTTTCCCTTCTGCCAGCCACATCCACATATCTACCCTGTAGGGCCCAGTTCAAGTCTCTAACTTCCCCTGGATCCGGCCTCTTTCCAGCCCACGGGGAGCACTTTCCAGCCCTTCCTCCAAGAGCCTGCTCAGGTATGCAACAAACTATTCCCAAAGCACTTAGGTTTATGTAGAAATTTATATTTTCGGGCAGACATACTTTATCCTCACAACTCAATTATAAGTCTCCTGGCTATCTATGCGATGAGCAGGTGGTTAATATTCAACAAACATTTACATATGTGAGGGCTGTGGCCAAGGAATCTCTATTGATTGGTAGTCGAGTAGGGGAAGTTAAAATTGGAATCATGTGGGTAAAACATCAAACCAAGTCTAACATCTTCCTACTTGTATACTTTTGCTTCATCATACTTGTTCAGCATTTTGGCAGATGTTCCAATATTCCTGAGAAGTATATAACACAAGTATACAGGTAAGTACAGTAGAAACCATGTTTGCCTACATAGTAGGCTCTTTACCAAGCTCTAGGGATAAAATAGTGGCCCAGATATAATTCCCACCAACACATCATGGCTCACCTTCCTGGAGACACAGACCTGTCTCACCTGCTCTTTCTCTATCATGCTCCTTTGAGAGCTGTTCTGAGGCTTGGCTCTTCACTCCCTGGGGCTCCTTGGCCACCATCCATCTCTTTGTCACTGGTTCTCCACTCCAACTCTGTTGGCTTCACCCTCAGATGTTACTAACCAGACTGGGGCCCAGGTATTAGTAGTTTTGAAAAGCCCTACTTATTTCCCATATGCAGCCAGAGAAGACCTGCTGGTCAGGGCAGGAGAGGCTCAGGAGAGACACACGGGCTTCCTTTCACAGCCCCTCCCTTTGTTCTAGAAAGGCTGAGAGAATGAACAGGCTTTACCAAAGGTATGTGAGCAACTATGAGGAAAGGTAATGTAGGGTATGCAATTTAAATGAGATACAATGTGATTTTCCTAAAGTTCAAGAGAAGTAATACACTCTTCCCAGGAGGTACTCTCACAAGCACAAACAACCCCCCCTCCCCACTGCCCCCAGTCCTAACCTTCCTTCCCAGGGTCAGGGTCCACCAAGTCCATCCTTTGAAAGAAAGCCCCTCCTTGGTCCTTCAGTTTTCGACACTCCACATACTTTACCCTTAGAGGTTGCTCTCAGCCTTTCATCCAAACCTTCTGTTCAACAAGGCAATCCTTGAGACACTCTTCTTTCCATGATCTGACTTAGTCTGAAATAATGCCGCTCCGGGGTCACTGCATCTGGACCCAGAAGAAGCTTTGGCACCTCATGGTTCTTGAGACATTCTCAATCTCTCTCTCTCTCTCTCTCTGTCTGCCTCTCTCTCCCCCACCTCCAAGAACATATAATAATTCTTATATACAGGAGACAACACAGTCTAAACCCATAGTAAGAAGAGAAACATTTTCCTAAGGGCTACATGATCTATGACTATTTTTTCTGACCACCATGAATATCCCTGCACATTATCATGCAGAACAGTGACAGGTCTTGTCTTCTGCTTCCAGACCATGTCCAGGGGCTCTTCCAATGCATCAGAAATGACTTGCTGAACAAAACCATGTTCCCTTGAGGGACACATTTATGCACCCAGAGGCCCTGAGAGCAGTGATTTATCAACCCTGGCTACATAGTAGAATCACTTGGGGAGCTTTGAAAAATTATCCATGTCTGAACCTCATCCAGATCAATTGAATGAGAAGCTCTGGAGAGGAGGCTCAGGCATAGCTGAGAATCCCTCTTGCGGAAGCTTTGAAAGTCAAGTTATCCTTACCTTGCGACGGAAATTCCTCACAGTGCAGTTTCCTTCCTGCTCTCCATTAATAGAATGGAAGAGCAGTTAAGGTTTATTTCTACCACCCCCTCCCCATACTGAGTATTCCTTTGGAGGCAGTGTAGAAAGTAGATGCATTTGTACTCCCTATCGTAGAGGCTAAATTGTATCCTTCCCAAGTTCAGGTTGAAGACGTTATCCCAAGTACTTTGGAATGTGAATGTATTTCGGATCTCTAAAAAGGCAATTAAGTTAAAATGAGGTCATTACAGTGGGTCCTAATCTAATATAACTAGCGCTCTTATAAGAAGAGAGAGGAAATTTGGGCACAGACACACACAAAGGGAAGACTGTGTTGAAGCCACAGGGAGATGGCCATGGACAAGCTGAGGAGGGAAGCCTCAGAAGAAACTGACCCTGACAACACTGGACCTTGAACTTCCAGCCCCTGAAATGTAAGCTAGTACATTTCTGTTGTTTCAGCAGATCCTGGTCTGTGTTTCAGTACCTGGTCTGTGGTACTTTGTTATGGTGGCCCCAGCAAACTAACATAAGCCCCTTTCTTCAAGGTGATATCAGCCAGAGCTTGAGACCCCAAGAAGATTCCCAGTGAGTTAAAGGCAAGGCTCAAACCCAGATCCTAAATCTGGGAAGCCATGGAGATGTTTTCCCAGAGCTACAGGCACATAGATCTCTCTCTCTCTCTCTCTCTTTTTTTCTTGCCAGGAACACTTTAGTTAGAGTCTCACTAAAGGCATTTTTAGAAGGCGTGTTTTTAAGAGCCCCCAGGTCACCTACATCCCCAGGGGCTTAAGAACACTAACTCCGTCCCCAAAGGGCCATCCAGTTCCCTCAGAGGACCAGGCTGTCCCTGGACCTTGATCTGATGGGGAGCTGTGCTCCCTGCCAGTCACAGCCGTCCCTCCCTCCCACTCTCCCAGCCAGTCTCCTATTCAGACTGCATTCTGAAGCTCCCTGTGTGGGGTGTGAAATGCATGAATGCTCTCAAAGGAGCTTCTTTATCCCAGAGCCTGCAACAGTGACAAAGAGGGCATCTTCACCTGTGCATTAGCTTGATTGTTCCCGCAGCCTGTACCGCTGACTTCTCCATCGGAAGACCCAGCCTCTCCACAAATGGCGCCTATGAAAGCTGAGCAGCATCCTCCAGCTAATAACGGGCTTCTTTTTTTCCGGCCAGAAAATGTCCTCTTTCAGCAGACAGCCTGAAAAAAAAAATGCCCTTCCAAGGCACTGAGTTGTCCGTGTAAATGTCTAAATGAACCTTTACTAGAACGATAAAAAAAGGCTGCTTAACATGTAATTGAATCATTCCTCATACTTAAAGACACTGTTCAAATCATGTCAATAGCTAAGTTAGAAACCCACGGTAAAAGGCAAACATTTTATCAGCAAGCTCCATTTTATAGCCTGGTAAGATGAGATCCCATCAATCTCTGTGTCTCTCAAAAAATGAGAGAAAGAAATTTGCCCAGGTCCCCCTACGCCATTCGACGTTTCCCTCTCAGGGTTACTGAAATCAGCTAACAGAAAAGGCACTCCAAACAAGACCATTCCACAGTCTTGCTCCAAGCAGGATGGCGAGATGAACTCAACACCGTGAAGTGGTTCCGTTCCCATTTCCTTCTCTAATCCTAATGTTCATAGTACTGTTTATTATCAACCAGTTTATAGATCTCTAGTTAATATTTGCTCAGGGCTTATGTTGATTTCTCAATACATGCAATTTTCTGGTCTCGTCTTTATCTTTAAGGATTAGATTGGATCGAGTTGCCTTGTAGTAATTTAGTTTTTATCTTATGCCTTACAGTTTTATGTTCTTGTAATAGCACTTGCTTTTCCTTTTTTATTTAATTAAATATATCTTATTTCACAACTACAGCATTTTGGTTTTGAGTTTATTTATTTAACAGCTGGCAGGGTGCTGGTATTCTGTAGAGGAAACCACGCTGGGTATTTTTAGAAATTCAGGAGTTGGGGAATGCACCAGCTGAGAAGATGGAGAGACAACTCAACGTGGGAGACGAATGCCTCGAGATTAACCTCAGATTGCCTCGACTGCGTGACGGAGCACCGTAGACTAAGTCCTGGAAACAAAAATAAACAAACAACATTAACAAAATACATTTAAAAGTCTGCTCAGGAAGGATGTTCCACGACTCTGTCTTGACCCTTCTGCAGAGCTGCTGGCTCTGTTCACTGGATTTATAGGGATACCAGGCACAGCTAATACCCCAGGATCACATCATCCACAGAAAGCTGGAGATCGGCAAGGCTTTCTAGCCGTCTCTGTCTCCTGTGGGTATAAAAGTTGGATCCATACAAGTCACATATAGGTGCGCATGTACAGGTGCTTCTCGCCAAAGGATGATGGTATATGACTTGGTTCCAATGTGGACAAGGATGGGATTCAGTAGCTGGGTTTGCAGCCCTGCCCTCAGCCTGCTGACCTCACCAGGCCCCTGCCAGGTAGGCAGCAAAAGCAACAGCTTCCCCGACCTTGGAGGCAGGCTGAGCTGAGCGAAGCACCCGGGACATGGAGTTCAATGAGGCACTCGCACTGGGGACTGGGCAAGTTTTGCACAATCTGAGTGACACCTCCTTAAGTTTTGTGTGCCGGGCACCTTGCTTAACCCACTCTACCCTAGCCTTGTGATCTCCTCCTGGAAATATTGTTTCTGCAGCCATTGTCACAACGAAGGTCCCAGGTTGGAAGCAATTGCCAGCCCTCGGGTTTCTTCTTGTTCCTGCTCCTGGAATCATTCAGAACCATCAGCCAAACATGGTCCTGCATTCTTCCCAGAAAGCCTCTGTGCTATGCTCCATCCCATGAGAACCTCCACCATTCACTCAGGTTCCCAGTTAGGAAAACCTCTTGAAAGATTCTCCTGCATTTCCCACTCATCCTATTGGGCCAACACTTCTGTAGCATCTCCCATTCTTTCCAGGGCTGCAGTTTTAAATCAGGTGTCATCACAATACAGTAGGGTTACTGGGTGTGTAGGCTCTGCCTACAGGTCTACCCACCTCCAGGCCATCCTCTACACAAGTGTTTTCAAAGCAGAGTCCCTGAACCAGCAGCGTTGACATCACCTAGAAACCCGATGGCAATGCAAATTCTCAGCCTCCACCCCAGAACTAGTGAATCAGAAACTCTGGAGGTGCGGTCCAGCAGTGAGTTTCGACCTGCCTTCCAGGTGATCTGGTGCACGTGGTTTACTGTCCTCTTATCCACACCTTGAGCTCAGCCAAGGTGCTCCTCAGACTGACTCCCAGAATGCAACAGCTTTCTCCCCAGCTACCTTCTGCTATCCAGAAATAACCATATTATTCTGTTGAAGGACGCCCACAGTGATATTCAGAATCCTGGGGATGGATTAACCATGCAGGATCAGTGAACAAGGCTGGGAGTGGATGGGAAATTACCACGTTCAGAGTCCCTACCACTAGCCAATCCTGTTATTGATCAATTTCCCTATGATATCTCATTGAATACCTACCCCCACACACACACAAAAACACCATGAGGACCTAATGGAAGCAAGGAGGCCAGTATATCTAAGTCCAAAATGAATCTGAAAGAGAGAAACTTTCTGAGGTAGAGGGTGGAATAGGAACAGGTGTAAACAGATAAAAAGTGGGGACAAAAATCCATTTTGGCCCAGAGGTCTGTGTTTTCCTTCAGTGCCCTCTAGGGTCCTGGCATCCAAAAACCAATCCAGGGCCCAGCTTATAAATGCCTCAGTGCATTTCCTTTCTTTGCTGACAGTTGCTGAGGCAAGAAAATTAAAGGCGTCTTCGATTAGGCCCTTGATCCAAAGGCACAGAGGCAGGGGGGGTTTTTTTGAGTCAAAGTAAGCGGACCCAGCCCCCAAAAGAACACGGAAAGTGCCAGGACTAGTGCGCACAGTGCACGGTGAGCACAGGACTGTGAGCACAGTGTTCGCCGCCGGGCTTCTCAGCCACAGGTCTGCCACTCACAGTGCGACTCAACTAGAGGCAACACCTCCCCGTGGACTGCCAGGCCCCAAGGAGGGGCCTTTGCTTTGCTGAGTTTGTGCATAATAAGGTCGCTGAGTCAGCCTGTCTCTAAGGGCCCATCTGACATAAATGTCTGAGTGAAGCATGCTGGTCAGGCAAATGCCCCCTCTGCCTCTGGGCATAATGAAGTGGTCACCTGAAGTTTCAGTAGCTGCAGAGAAGCTGTCATTAAACCAACTTTCATGTCCCGAACCCTGCCAGATGCCCAGAGTCTCTGCTGGAGCCCAGCATGAACTGCATTTTAAGGCAGTGTGGGGAGGGGACTGCTTTTGAAAACTTCCTCTTGTAGTCTGAGGCTTTCAAGGGTGTTTTGCCTTTTTATATTTATTTCGACAAGTTGCTGTTAATTGTGTTTTCAATTAGTTATGTTTAAAACATCTTGAGATTTGGGCAACTGAAACTGCAGTGCATTGATGATTATTAAGCAGAGCTTCTAATCCATTATTTATTAAATACATGTTTAATACTAATGCAGAATCCATTGTCATTGCCACCAAGAGTTTGGCCATTAAAGAAAAAGCTGACAAAAGAAAACCGAAGCTCCAGGATTCTTAAATGAAGGCCTGTGGAGCTCAGCTTCCTGGAGGAAGAATTTGCAGCTGCGTCTCTTTCATGTCTGTTTCATCAGGGTTTGTTGCCTAGAGAGAGGCAGAGGGAGTTCCCACATAGTAGGTCCTTGGTAAATGTTGATACAAGGAGCAAATGAATTAATCAATGAATCAGTGAATTTAAGAGGAATTAAGCTAGGAAAGACTCTTTAAGATCTAAGATCCTTTCTGGGTGAAAAGGGTGAAGGAATTGAGAAGTACAGATAGGTAGTTACAGAATAGTCACAGAGATGTGAAGTACAGATTAGGGAATACAGTCAATAACATTGTAAGAAATATGTATGGTGCCAGGTGGGTGCTGGATATGTCAGGACACCACTTTGTAAGGTATATAGTCTAACCACTATGTCGTATACCTGAAGCTAATACTGAATATCGAATGTAAACTATAATTGAAAAAATAATAATAATAAATAAATAAATAGATAGATAGATAGATAGATAGATAATTCAACTTGTCCATGACTGATAAGACAGTAATTCCTTCCTTCTCAGTCTGACAAATCACCATAATACAAATTTAAATATAATTGGAATAAAACGTGATCACCTAAGGTGGCACAAAAACCTGCATGGGGGGTGACTTTTGCTGGAACAGTCAGAGGGCGCTTCAGTAAAGAGATGATGTTCAGACACGGACACTGTTTTTTCCAGATGCAGAAATGAGGAAGGGATAACACAACAAGCATATTTATAGGCACATTCAAAGACACATGTGTGGGCAAGTTCAAGATCGTGAGGAGTTTGGGGTGGGGGGCAGGAGGCAGAATGAGAAAGTGAGCCTGGAAGGGAAGATGGGAGCTAGAAGGTAAACCACATAAAGAAGTTTGGTTTTCACCCTGCAGACAAATTCATGCGTGGGTGTTAAGCGAGGGACCAATTTGTCAAATTTTATTTCAGGGCAAGCGCACTAATTCGTGTTCTACTGAATAATTAAGAAATATGCAGAGGAATCTTGGCTAAAGTTGCAGTGAGTGGTGAGGAAAAGGGGTGGGATCAAGAGTGACTTGGTAGCTATAAGTAGGGAACTTAGACACCAACTCTGGGTAAAGGGTAGGGAAGATGGAGGGAAGAGTCAGACATGACCTCATGACTTGACTACAGTGGCTTTGAGGAAAGACTCTAGGTTGAGTGTATGTTGAGAGTTGGGATAACAAATAACAAAAAGTTTTGGAAATGTTTACATTGAGGTATCTATCAGGTATCCAGGTACAAACCCAAATAACAATTGAATATATAATATAGGTCTGGAGATCAGCAAAAGATGTAGGCTGAGCTCTAGATGGAGAATTATTCACACACAGGAGGTAGTTTTAAGCATTTGTTCAAAATATACTATGCCCAACACTTGCCTAAATAAACTTTTTGTTATGGAGAGTCATTAAGAATAATTATCTATAGAACTTTTTAAAAATCTGATTAAATATGGGGAGAGTCTAAGGTCTCTATTTAGGGCAAAGAAAGAGGTACAATGAGAAAGTAAAGTAGTGGAAGGAAAGAGGATTCTTTAAGAATTCACACAGGTCTTAGACTCAACCCCAAACTGATGAATCAATTGATTCATTATTACAAAGCTCCACCTCTAAATCTTTAGGAATTGAGGCAAACAAAAGTGCATCATGCAATCTCCTCTCAGTCTCACCAAAATCCCTCAGAAACCTTGAGCCCCTATTCCACCTGTCTGCACTACCCTCTTTCCAGAATCTTCTTGACTACAGAAAGCTAGAGACCCTCTGCTTCTCTGAGCACCTTAGCCCCATCAACTTCTGACTTTCTTTAGGTTCTAAGCACCCCTGGCCTAGGAACTGTTAACTTATCCTGCTCCACCATGCACCCTATACATTCACAGCTAGGGCTCCTGAAAGGCCACAACCACTCCCCACCCCACCCACAGATTGCAGCAAGGCCCAAGGTAGGGCTGAGCACATTACATCTTGTTCTGGTAACTCCTGATCTCCCAGGAACACTATCAGCCTAGGGGTCCTCCACTCTCCCACTCTTGCTGTACCTCCAGGGTATTTCAGCTTGGCCAACCACAGAGATAAGCTCTTCTTATCTTAGGTGTTTAGTGAGGACTTGGGTATAATGGCCCTTGGCTCAAGCAACCTTGCCAGCTGGAGAGAAAAAAGAGGGAGGAGGAGCTAGGAGAGCTGGGCTGGACTCGGTAACCCTCTGCCTTGTCTCTCAGAGCCATTCCTGGAAATACATTCGAATCTGTCTGAGCTAATACCCAAAGGATGTCAGACACAATTCCTGTGCTAGGGAACATGCAAATGAGAGGTATGACTCTCATCAAAAGATGAGAAGTGGCCATGCCCACCTTCACATAAGGTGTATCTAGGCGACAGACTCAGAAGTAAGGTCCATAGGAGCTGTCAGAGGCAAGGGCATGAAGATGGCAGTCATGCAGGACATGCAGCTGTAACACATGAGCCGAGCCAATCCAGGGAGCTGTCTCCATCCTTCCAGGCAAAATACCCTTCTCCTTCAACTTCTCGCATTTTTTATCTCTCCAGTTATTTTTCTACCTGCTTCCCAAATGTAAACTCCTTGAGGTCAAGGCCCTAAATTCCTTACCTCTGTGCACTCCATAATGCCTAGCAAAGGGCTGAGTGCATTGTATTCACTCAGCAAATTATTGTTGAACAAATAAATAAATAAACCCTATGTTTAAGAAACTTTATTGACAATGAAATAGTTGAGGATTTCATAAATGAGTACCAATCCCTTCTAATCCATCGTTAACTTGTCAAGAAATACAAAACAATACAGTGTCGAATACTGCTACACACTATTCTGTGACTTTCTACGTACATTGGACAAAGCCAAGGACAACAGAAAGAGCAGAGGGGAGAAGCAGGAACAAACTCGAAGGCCACTGCACGACTGTGGTTCTTCAGTTGTGTCTGCTGTTTGGGTCAGTGTCTTCCAGGAGGGACTGAAGATCCATTAATAACATTTGGCTTTTAAGGGAAATCTCTTTAAAGGAAAATGTTGTGCCTTGTGCATACTCTGTGTCCTTGGGGAAAAGAAAACCAGGGGAAAAAAACTGCAGGCAGCCCACTCAGGAAGAGTTGGGTTGGGGCCAGGAAATCAAAATAAGAATTAATTTAGCATTGGCGTTGTTAAAACTAATTACCATAAAGATTCTTTGTATATTTTTTAAGAGACTGAGAGAAGAAGGAGCAGTAGCTTTTATGAAAATTACCCCAACCAATGAACAGTAGGCCATTTCTTTTTTTAGCTGTTGGATGTAGTATCTTTATGCTACTGAGAGAGGCAGGCCACTGTCATAGCTGAATATAAACCCAATGACTTTTTAAATAACAATGACAACAGCAATAATAATATATGCAAATGATCTTAAAAATTATATGCTCTAATTTGACTTACAGGACAACCTTGCAAGAAGTACTACTATGGGCCCTTTCTACAGGTGAGAGAGGGAGGGCCCTTCAGTGGTATCTGGGACTCCAATGCATGTCTTTAGGCTTCCATCCCTGTCTCCTTCTTCTCTGTGTGGCTTGGGGAAGTTTTTAATGACCAATTCCCTGCAGGTCTGGGAAATGGTGACGGTTCTTATTCCTGAATAAGAACTTCAGTGATAGATGTCCCAGAGGTATGGGACCCCTTGGGTCCCCACTATCTAGTCAGGACTTGAATTATATCATTAGCAGCCTGACACGCCCATTTTTTCTAGGCAGGGATTCATAATGGAGTTGGCCCCACTTAGAGGCCAGAGATAGGCTGAGTCTGGACAGGGCTGCCTTATGGCCCCATCAGAAAATACTTCATAGCCGGAACTCAAGAATCAGAGAGGGAACACACATCTACAATGATTAAACCTGCAAAGAGCAGCTTCCATGGCTTATCACTAGATTGCATCTGCAACCCGTGTGCTCCCCTGCCCTCCCAGCCTGCAGCTGCACCAGCACAGTCACCGTGAAGTGGAGAATGAAAGCAGTCAACACACAGGCCTGTTGTGAGTATACGCTGGAAGAAGAGCGCATGAACAAGCACCTGTTAATGCAGACCACTCTCTCTTAGGAAGACAAGCCGGAGACTGGCCCACTCTGCCTCTTCCCTCCTTATTGCTGACCTTGAACCCCAGGAACTGAGTGAGTGGGAAGCCCAGGATGCAGGACTCATTGTGTTGGTCAAGGTTCTCTAAAGAAACAGAACCAATAGAATAGAAGGAGAAAAATACAAAAGAGGAGATTTAACATAGGAAGTGGCTCCTGCATTTACAGAGGCCGAGAAATCCCACAAGCCGCCATCTGCAAGCAGGAGATTCAGGAAAATTGGTGTTATAATTGAGCCTGAGGCTAAAAGCCATAGAATCAGGGCCTCCGCTGTCCAAGGGCAGGGGAAGATGGACATCTCAGCTCAGAAACAGAGAATTCACCCTTTCTCCACACTTTCTGTTCTATCCAGGCCCCCAACAGATTGGATGACACCCACCCCCATTGGTAAGAACAGGTCTCTTTACTTGCTCTACTGAACCAAATGCTAATGTCTTTCAGAAACACTCACATACACACTCATACGCACTCCCAGAAATAATGTTTTACCAGCTCTCTGAGCATCCTTTAGGCCAGTCACATTGACACATAAATGAATCATCACACTCAGGATGCCCTCCAGCCTCAGAGCAAACGTCCAGCCAGGCTCTGTCACCTGCGCATGGCTCCTAAAACAGGGGAGCACATCTTGGCTGTTGGTGCTAGCAGCAATGTGTTCCACTTCAGACTGTGCCCATCCTGCCCTGTTCACACAATAAAAGTGTGTCTTTAACGAAAACTCATCTCTTGTCCCTGGACCATACTAAACCTCCTAATTTCTCTTTCCCTCCTCTGCAGTTAGTAACGTCAGTCTGCTTGGAGCTAAATGGCCCAGTTAATACAGCCTGACTGGGAACATGGCCGGCTGTGAAGCTCCCCCGCGCTCACTGAGGCTGGCCCTCGCAGCCCACAGGCGATTACATGTTGCGTCATTTTCCATTCCGTGCCTAGTTCAAGTTTGTAGGTCAGCAGCTCAAGAGGTTGGCAGGCTCTGGATCCCCCAAGGGGAGCCAAGATCACCTAAGCATGACCTCACCTGTCACACAGTTCATCTTCCCCCAGGCCTGGATGGATGAGCAAAAGGTTTATCTTGTTTATTAAAGATGCAATGCTTTCTCTTTTAGAGAAGCACATTGAAATATTTATAGAGGAAATGATGTGATTTATGAGATTTGCTTCAAAATAATATGAGACTAGGGAGTGTGCCCTGGGTATGGGTGAATGGGTTGGGTGTAGGCAAGTCTCCAGGCAAGCTGGGTCGTACGTATATAGGGGGCTCCCTGAATGAGTGTGTCTACCTTTGCATGTGCTCACAATTCCCCTGATAAAAACAGCATGATTTTTAATAGCATGCCTGAGAAGCTAAAGTAAATGGTCCTAAAAGGCACATTTTTAAATAGGTAAAATTCCAAGACGCTTTTGGTACCTCTCTCACTAACTCAAGACTAATTCTTAGTCATTGCTTAACCTGGTTTTTACTTCCAGGGTTCATCAGAGAACTTCCTTTCAATTTAGTCTAAATCTGTATTTCAGAAACAGTCCCCCCAGGACAACTCCTGAATGGCCAGCCAGGTCGACAAAAGCCTTCTTGGCAGCCCGCCCATGGCCCCTTCCTCCTCAGCCACAAGCAAGTGGTTTTCCTGGTAGGCCAATGTTGCTAATGCAATGGCCCTACTATTTTCCCTCCTTCCTTTTCACCTGGTTGTTCTGCACCTCTGCGCTCAGGCAAAAGCAGGAAAGGAGAGAGGGAGCGATCACAATCAGGCTGGTGACTCTAATCCCTGATGGGAAATGTTCTCACTGACTGGGAAAACATGAGAATCTTCTCTGTGGACCCACACCCATGTATCAACTGCTGGTTGGACCCTGGGACCATATGTCAAGTATTTTCATTTTCCAGCCCACAATGTACCAAATAATAGGCCTGCTGCTTAGAGAAAAGAGCTCTCTCAGAAATGCTGGTGCAGCAAACCCATTTCAACCAAATCACAGCCAAGGCCTCTCCACTTTACTCAGTGTTTCTCTCTATATACTGAGCTGACTGCTGGAGCCCAGCCAATCCCTACGCCACATCTACATAGTCGTGATACCTTCTTGTTTTCACCCTGGCATTTCTCAGCCATAAGAATGCCATCTTCAAACTAGATCACCTCATTCTGACAAAGATAACACTTCTAAAATTGGTTCATGTGCACATGAATTGGGATTTGAGTCTGAGAAATGAATATCTGCATATGTATACAAATCACATTGCCTCCGGAGATCCTGACGACAGTTTCTACCCCTTATACTCAGGGTCAGCATCAACAACCCCGGAAGCCACCCACTTAATGCCACAAGGAACACCAGGAGCTGGGCACAGCTCTGAGAAGCTGCAATGAAAACAGACTTCACCTCTTAGCCCTCTGTCTCCTTGTCTCAGTGTGCAAGAGAAAGCACTCTCAGAAGACGTATGCAATGGGGGCACATCACCAGCCCGGTGTCCCGTGTGCTTCAAACCCAGAGCCAAACGAGGGTAGAGGAGGAGCATTTCCAGAACAGAGAATAAAGACAGAAGGCTGTGCCCTCCAGTGAAAAAGTACTCATACTCCTTGGTAGATGTCTTCTCCTTCTCTTTGCATATTGCCTACTACTTGGTTAATTGATTAAACTGTCAGCTGGAGAAGCCAGGACAGAAGACAGAGCTAGAATTGGATAAGATATGATTGTTGGAAACATGGGTTGGCCTTGCCTTTTTACACCTCATGTGGATAAAGTAAACTTCCTATCCACAAGCAGCACCTGGGAAAATTGTGGTCAGTGATGCTATTGACTGGGACATGCACA
>PVKM010039238.1:0-13833 GCA_004027735.1 Carollia perspicillata | reverse complement strand
AGACTGCTAGGTGGATGTGCATTGGTGCTTTTATCAGGAGAGAATTCCATAACCCTCTTTAGATTCTCCATGGAATCTTTGACCTCAAAAGGGAAATAAAAGTCTGCCTCGGTGTGGCACTCGGGCAGGTCTGCATAAATATTTGCTGCGCACCTGTGCATTGTCAGTAGAGAACACCCACTGCTTTGTTCTGTGTGCATCTGTATGTTGTGATAAATTTGCTGGATAGCTAGTGGGGGATTCTCATTTGGTGAGTCACTATAAACCAAATTCTGCCAACACTCCCTTTTCCCAAGTAGGACTACTTGTCCAGGATCAAACATAAAAGTAAGGTTTTGATCTCTCTGAAGGAAAGAATTTCACTCTGAAGAACAAAGAAGCAAGGGACCATAGTGAGTACTTTTTCCACATTTCCACATCCAAGGATTATTTTGATGTACAAACTTACAGCTGAGTGACCTTCATATTCATGGAATGCTTGCCTCTCTGCCTCCTCCAACTTTGCTGAGACTTTCATTCTTCAGGTCTCAGCTTAAATATGTTCCTTTTCCCGAAGGAAGACTTCCCCAGTCAACATCCCTGGGAAAAGACCAAAGACACAAATTGTGAAATACAGGGTTTGCTGCTTACTGAATATTTAGTCAATAAAGGGAACTGACCATCAGCTGGAGATTGGAGGCTGTTATTTTGGTTTTAACTCTTAGAAACCCAAGGTTTCCCTGAGATCCTGTCCCTTCCTGAAATCTCTCCAGTAGCCACAAGGAAGGACGGGCTTGTGCTCGGCAGCAAACACACTTCACTAGGTTATGACACTGGAAAAGATTTAATGAACATTTTGAAAGCAAGAAGAGTTACAGTGCTCCCTTGGAAAACCAAGGAAGACCAAGGAGATTATGTCATTGAAAACAATCATGGTGAATGTTCAAGGGAATAAAACATCAAGGACTTTTCATCGAGTTTTTAATTTTTGGAAAATATAACAAAATTCTATTGATTCTAGAGGAGCTTATTTTCCCTAGAGAAAATATTCTTATATCAGCACATAGTTTCTGTTTGTGACATTATCACAATTACAATTAAATAATACATTTGTACAATTTTATGATTAATGACATTTTTTTGGTAATTTTCCCTAAACCCTGCAAGGACAGACAGAGGCTGCCTGTCTTATTCATGCTTAGCAGTACCATGCAGATAGTAGATAACAAAACATATCTGATAGGCAAATGGATCGATTGATTGATTAATTAATATAGAATTAGGATCGTTTCTCTCTCCCATGAAGAACCATCCTTTGACCATAGCAATTAATTGTCATGTTGCATATGAGTCTTGAAGCGAGTTTGTTCCCCATGCGTCTCCTTCAGGCAGGGTTTCTCGACCACAGTACAGCCGGCATTTGGGGCAGGACGATTCTTTGTGGTGGGGGGTTGCCCTGCGCACCGTGAGGTGTTGAGCAGCACCCCTGGCCTCCACTTACTAGATGCCAGGAGCACCATACTCCCTAAGTGGTGACAACCAACGTCTCCAGATGCTGCCAAATGTTCCCTGAACAGCAAAACTGTCCCCCTCCTCCAGTTGTAAACCACTGACTGAAGGAGGAAGAGAATCATAAGACACATTTCTGAACCTGGGACAAGAGTCCCCTGGCAAAATGAAGAAAAAGAAAGGGAGCCATGGCTGAATGCCCAAAAAACAAAGCACCTGAAGTGATCTTTACCTAAGCATTTTTTAATCTACTATAATAAATGTGTAATGTAAAGAAGTTCTTTTAAAAAAAAATTTGGTGTTTTTTATTATCTTAGTTTTTTTCCTAAAAACACTTTTTGAAAAATTCCAACTTTATCTCTGCTAAACTAAGAAGATGAATTTTATTTATTTTTTTTTTTTGTAATTCAGCAGGACAGTTACCTGAAGCTGAGACCGATGGGAATGTAGAAAGATCACAGAACTGGGTCAGCTGAGATGTGGCTTCTAACATACCCGGCCCCCTCTCCCTGCAGTGTTTGGCCCGCTTCTGACAGCTCCCTTTGGACAAAGCTGAATGGCCGGAGCTACTGAGAGTAAAGACCCTCAGAGGGTAGGGTGCTAGATGTCGCTTAGTGATCTATCTGATTTTTGTGTTTTCCCCGTTCTAGATCTTTCTAAATAAAGCATAAGAGAATGAGACAGTTTTAAAGGAATAATGGTTGCTAGTAACATGGGAAAATATTTTTTCTTTAAAAACTGTGCTGTTTCTGCATCCTGGGAGAACTGCGAAATTCATCCCTGTAGGAAACCTGTTGTATTTGTTGAAGAATACATGAGGAATAAACTGGCAAACTCAAGGCAAACTAAATCTCAAGTGTTCCATGTCATTTTATTTTCCAAAACAGGCTGAATCCTCATGAATTTGCCTCCCACTGGGTCGCAGTGGGGTTTACATCCAGTCTGAGGGGTGGGGAGAGCACAATAACTTTTCCAATGAATGGTGTATTTGGCTGAAAATATTCTGTGTCAGTAAATATTCCCGGTGCTACATTGAGGACAGAGAGGGAAAGAAGAAATCCAGCTCTCGTGGGGACATACATGTTTTATTTTAGTTTAGTTTTTTCCTTTTTAAAAATAAAATTTACTTTTTAGAGCAGTTTTGATTTGCACCAAAACCGAATGGAAGGTACAAAGTTTTCCCTTACAGTCCCTACCGACATATGCGCACAGCCTCCCCGACACCAGCATCCCACACCATAGCGGTACATTTGTTACAATCGGTGAACCTGCACTGACACATCATTATCACCCAAAGTCCATAGTTTACGTTAGCGTCCATTTTTGGCACTGTGTATTCCAAGGGGTCTAACAAGTGTATAGTGACATGCACCCACTGTTATAGTGATATAAGAAAATGACCTAAACTCAATAGGCCTTCGCACAGGAGCCCCACACCCAGTTTCAGCCAGGCAAAACTGGCCAGCTCGCGCCCAGAGATAGGGTACCAAGTAACCATATAAGGGAACCTGGGCTAACTTCCGCGTTCCGCTTCTGTATCTCCCTTCTGCCACATAGCCTGGAAGGGATAGAGTACATAAATCTTGTAACCCCTTTGTCTGGGGCCCAGAATTTGGAGTTGGACTCCTCTGGGACCATGTGTGAATAAAGGATGGTGCTCTTGAACCCCTCCAGTGTCTGGTCGTTTCAATGTCCTGTAACAATAGTATCATACAGAACAGTTTCAGGATTGTTTAAACAATTCTTTTTTATTGTTGACACATTTTAGTCTAGAAATCTACCTGCTGACTCTAGCCGCTCCCCATACCACCTTGAATTCACAGCAGCAGGGGGTCTCTGCCTTGCCCCGCCAACTGACGTCTTGTGGCGAGTTCCACAGCTTGAATCGCAGCAGCTTTCATCGGTCCCCTGAGGGCCTTTGAGAGCTAGATTCTTCACAGCTACAAGACCCTAAGGAATCTGGAGGTCTACCTCAGGGGTCTGCACATCTTCCTGTCCTGTGAAACCCTTGTCTATCTCACCCCAAAACCTTATTCTGGGGAACAAGATATCCCATCCCCCACCTGGCACCAGGAAAGGACAGAAGCCCCTTTGCCATCTTATCTCCTCCTACTGATCTGATGACCTCCCTCTTCCAGGACTTCAGCCTGCAGACAGCGTCCTTTCTCTATGTGTTCTACAACCTTTGTCTCCCTTCTTCTTCCCATAATCCCTCAGGGCCAGGAGGTGTCTTTCTACACCATCACCTCACAATCCCTGTACCCCTTTGTAGCAGGGACTTTTTTTCACCTTAAGTTCTCTCTCCCTGGACTAATACTTTTATTTTGCCCTCTGGACTCTGCTCTTGATATGTTAATAATGGCTCAAAGAATTTAGAAATCATTTCCTCTCTTGACAAAGACCAGCTTTCAAGACTATTATTTAGTTTCAGACAGCTCTGGAAGTCAAAAGCTGGATATTGATTTCCCTTCTTTGCATTCCTCGTGCTGCAATCCTAATCCTCCCAGAGGCAAGCAGAGAGCTCTGGCAGGGCTTTTATTTTTACAAAAGAAACTTTAATATTTCTCCTACTCACTTTAATTCTGTGTTGAGATGGGGATATCTTTTAACAATGAATGGCTTTTGCAAATAGCAAGAGTTCCCACATGCAACTGTATGCAGTGTTAAGCTCTCTGGAAATCAGACTGGCTGGCCACTGAGCAGGAATATGCACCAGCAGACAAACACAACAGGCCATTTATTATGATTGACTCAAAAGCCAGGGAGCCGGGATAGATAACTAAGAATGATAGGGGATGAAAGAGTTGGAAAATTTTAGTAGGTAACGCATATGTTAAAGCTGTTGTTCCAGGAACTGCAGGTACAGCCTAGCACTCCCGGGAGAGATGCTGACCTCCCTGGACACAGCGGGAGACATCCAAGCCATTGTTTTCCAGGGGGAGACAGAAACTACCACCCCCCCATCACCCCCACTGGGGGACAGCTAACTGCCTGGGGCAAGAATGCTGCAGCTTTTAAATCGAATTTTTAAATCGAATTTTCCCTGAATTCCAAAACTCCTCACCCACCTTATTCTGTTATGAAAATGCTGGCTTGGAAGGAAATGTGAGATAGTCCATTAGAGTTAGGATGTGAACCTGCCGTCTTCTCAGATCGCTGGCAGTCTGAATAAAGCACCTATGAAGATTCGATCCCTGTCTCTGCTTTTTGGGTTCTGTATGTGACAGGAAGCACAAATGCTGGTCTCTTCTGATTTCAAGAACAATTTTTATCACCCTTCAGAATGGGCATATACTTTCATTAGACAGAAGGCAAATCAAAATTTCTTTTCTATTAATGGAAGGTTTTAATGATTTCCCCCTTCTACATATTTTTTTTCTGGTTATAGTATAAAACATATTCAGAGTGTTTCATTCATCACCATATAGACATCACTTAGCACTAGGCCCTGTAGAGAGTGGGCGTATATCATGTACACACCATATATCATGTATAGAAGTTTATGAGAGATACAAGTGGAAGTTATTAATGAATACGAACAAGCACAAAATCAATTTTTGTGTTAATAGGCTTTTTGTGTGTGAAAGACAACGTCCAGAGCCAGTATGGTGGAGTGGGGAGGCTGAGATAAGGTTCAGCATGATAAAGGCAAAGCGCTTTTCTGTGATATAAGGGGATTTTTCGAATGTAAAATGACTTCCTGTCTCAGTGGGATACATCTAAATAGTGGGGCTTGTGTAAGAAAGGAAGTGAGAAAAAGGAAATCTGGGATCTAGGACAATCCTCGGCAATCTGTAAGGAGAACTGGTCTGAGGGAGAGGGAGGGCTACTGGCAAGGCACTCCTTTTACAGGTGGAAGCTGAACACCTAGGACCACAGATGCCGGAGATCTGATTTCCCTTTATCTGCTCCCTAATGTCCTTCCCCCTGTGACAGCACTACCTTGGAGAATGAAGGTGCAGCTATGGGTGTGCTGGGGGCAGAAAGAAATGGTGCTTTGGTAATAAAATGACGAAAAGCAGCTGGGAAAAATCTGAAAGTATGAGTTTGGAGTGAGAGCTGATAAGTTACAATGCAGATAGGTATCTTCTCTACTACCACCCAAATTTGGGTTTTTCCAAGGCCATTGGAGGGGAATTGCATTTTTTTTTTTTTTTTAAGACAGGGGAAGGGAAGGAGAAAGAGAGGGAGAGAAACATCAATGTGTGGTTGCCTCTCACGCACCCCCTACTAGGGACCTGGCCTGCATGACTGGATGCTGAACCAATGACCCTTTGGTTCTCAGGCCAGCACTCAATCCACCGAGTCCACACAAGCCAGGGTGGATTGCATTTCTAATGTTAAATATGAGTGTGGTAGGTTTTAAATGGACACCGATTCTTTGTCACTCCCCATATCAACAAGTGGTGTTTGTTTCCCACAATCTTGAATTTGTCCTGACCCTGGGATTCTTTAACAAAGAGAACCTGGTGGTAGAGATACTGTGCTAATCCTGGACCTAAGTCTTGAGAAGACTGGCAGCTTATGTTTCTCAGAACCCTGTGTTGCCATGTAGCTATTATAAGGGAGGAAAATTTTTTTGCCTTTTATCCTCCTAGATTCTTTTTACCCTAGTGGGCAGCACTTTGACTAACAAAGACAAATTAACAAGAGAAAAACAAACACGTTTATTAACATGTATAATCTACATACACATAGTGATGAGTAAATCGAAGAGATGGGTAGAACTTGGGTTTATATAGCATGTTAGCAAGGGATCACTGTGTGTTTAGAAAATGATGAGACAAAGGAAAAGGACTTCTAGTTCCTATTAGAAGGTAAAAATATGAGGAATTAATGGTAAATAGGGCTAGTTTTGGCAAGTTTTGTTATGTGCATTCCTCTGGTGCAGTCTATGGGCTGTCTAAAGTTGTCCTTTGTGATGAACCTCTGTCCTTCATGGTGTGGGGCTGGGGGGTACTTTTCATGTCCTGCTTTTAGGTGAACTGGAACAGGGGAGAGAGCTTTCTTTTACCTGCTTCATTTTAGTGGCATTCAGCTCAAAATAATCCTTATGCCAGAGTGGTGTATTTTGGGGTGGCGTATTCTGCTATCCCTCACTATGCTCTAGAAAGATCACATAGAGAAGCCGAGTGGAGAGTTGAGATGGAATGGGAGAGGCCCTGAGATAACAGGGAGAAAGAGAGGCAGCCAAGCCCTGCCTTCCAGCCATCCTTGCCAAAGTGCCAGACTTGTGAGTCATTGGATATTGCAGCCCTGGCCACTATCTGATTGTACCTGCGTGAGAGACTTCAAGAGAGACCAAGAAAATAGCTTCTTCTCTGAGCTCACAGAAGCATGCAGTAATGATGTTCAGGGTAGTGCTGGACACGGCTCCTCCAACCCCAGAATGGAAGTCTGGTGGGAGGGCCCCGGATGGAAGGAATGTCTATTGCTCTGAAAATGGATTGTAATTCCCTTTTTACGTCCTTTGGGGAGTGGCTTCGTGTACTGTGACTGCTTCTTGACCTTTTCTCTCTGCACTTACACACTGCGATAATATAGTTTAGAGTCACCTGCAAGACCCGCACCGCCTGTGCGGTCCAGCTTCACCAATCTGCCGCCATGGGTGCTCCCTGTATGGAGAGTAATAAAGACTATGTCCGCTCCATCCAGTCCTCCTGTGATTTTTCCGGCTTACCTGAACCAAGCAGTGGCGATCCTTGGGCTCGATCTCTTGCGCTACAATTGGCATAGTTGTCAGCAGGATTCAGATACCCTCAAAACTTCCCAAGTTGAGTTAACTGTGGACAACGTATGCCAAGTGCGGGGATGCCAGGAAAAATCCCAAGCTGGCCCACAACTTCTATGTGCTGTGAGATGGAAAAACTTCGTGATACATGGGGACCACCACGGCTTTGGGGGTTGACCCTGAAACTCCCCATGGCCTCCTACAAGTCTCGCAGCATGTGGGAGAACGGGGTGCCCTAGGGAAAAGAGAGACCTCGCCATGCTGTGGGCTGGTGGGCTGGCTAACGCTGGCAGCGTCCCGCCGGCAGCTGAGAGGCAATAGAGGCAGAGGTGCTTGCTGTGTGCTTGGAAGAGGAACTGAAACTGGAAAGGGACGCTGCTTAGGAAGGATGAATTAAAACATGTCTTCTGTCACCTAATGGCGTCTCCTAATGGCGGACAGTAAGGACGCCCTAGGGAGACAATTAGAAAGTGCCAGTGAGCAATTGCACCAGTGGTTCCCAACCTTTTTGGTACCAGCGACCGGTTTTGCAGAAGACACAAATGCAGATTGGGGAAGGTGGTGGCAGTGGCAGTGGCAGTGGCGCAGGGAGGGGTAGGAGTGGGCGGCAGGGCTGGGGGAAGGGGAGGGGCACGGTGACAGGAGGTGGAGCTCAGGTGCAGTTCACTCTCAGATTCTAGTGCCCCGTACCCGTCTGCTGCCTGGGGGTTGGGGACACCTGAATGACCTGACCTAGCATGCCACGTTGCCAGGGAGACTTGCACCCAGCCGTTTAAGGACAACCGTGGACAGTCTGACTGGAATCCTTGCAAGGTGGATCCTATGACTGAAAGCTGAAGTGACTCAGATGAAGAGGTCGAGAACTGGTAGACACAGGGGTGGCAGGACACTCCAGTGCCACTTCCCCAGCAGACTTGCATGCTACAGCGTGTCCCCACACCCGAGCCAAGCTAGTAGAGCCAGCTACTAAGTTCTGACAGAAAGGATCCAAATCCATCATGGGCATGGGGTGGCTATTGCGGTTTTGGGACATGGGGGCTGATGGCATTTTGCTTAGGAAGGATGAATTAAAACATGTCTTCTGTCACCACCCATCCCTCTCTGAGTCAAAGAATTCATGGGACCAGAGCCCAAGCCAGTCACACAACTACTGTTTATAGGACATTTACTGTTCTGCCTCAAGGTTACCTGCAGAGCCATCCTTATATGGCCAATGGCTGGCCTTAGGGTGGCATGGCCTAATGAGGGGCATCTACCCTACTCTAACCCATGCTGGACCAGTTTACTAGAACTCCAGCAGTTCATCCGGGAGCTAGGCATGAGACACGCCATCTATAGCCTGCAGTCCAATGGGCCAGATACAGAAAGATTTACCGTGGGAATGAGGGACCTGGTTGTGCAAATAGCACCCCGGGCTCACTTCAGCACCCTGGCACCTGTTTTGTCTACCAAGTTGTGTGATTTTGTACAAAAAGTGGCACAGATGGTTGCCGACCTAAGGGAAGTAGAGCTACTGTGATGAAAGAAAGGAATATGACAGGTAGGAAAGAAGGACAAGGAAGGAAAAAAGGAAGAGAATCTAACTGTGATGCATAAGCAGACAGGTCCAGTGAAAGTAACCTGCAAACTATGGAGTGATCTAGATCTAGTAAAGGCTGGGATAGATAAAGATAAGATAGACAAAAAGCCTAACCACACTCTTGTAAGTCTGTGGCAGCAAGTGAAACCTGAGTAACAGTTCCAGCCCATAACGACATCTACTGTCTGAGCATTGGAATGGACACCCTCAACTAAAACTGTCCCATTGGCACCCCCAGAACTGATGCACTGCTTGGCTGACTTCATGGCTGCCCCTCTTGTGAAATTGCCTCTGACCCATCCAGAGGACAATCCATGGGGAGGGGTCTTTGTATAAGGGGATGGCCAAGGGATCTGCTTATGGGGACCCAGTGGGGACCTGAGGCCAATGTAGAACTTGCTATTTATTGGTCCCCAAATAATGTACAAAGAATGTTGGCTTTAGCTGATACTGGTGCAGGGTGTTCTCTTATTTATGGTAGCCCAGAGAGATTTAGGGGACCCATAACTGTCATTGATGGGTACGGAGGACAGTCCATTCTGGCATGAGTTGTAACAATGCCTCTTGGAATAGGGCATTTACCACCATGTCCCTCCTATAAGGTGTGTTTTTTCATCCCTGAGTATGTCCTAGGAATTGAGATTCTAGCTGGCATGCACCTACAGACTACCACGGGGGAGTTTTGCCTCCAAATGTGGGTTGTGAAAACCATTTTGAGGGGACATGCCAGACACCCCCCTGTGTCACTCCCTACTCCCTGTAGAATAGTGGCCACCAAACAATCCTGCCTTTTGGGTGGCCATAGGGAGGCTGAGGAGACCATAGACTAACTGGTTAAGGTGAACATCATCAGAATGGCCTACAGCCCCTGCAACTCCCCTGTGTGTCCTGTCCAAAAGCAGAATGGAACTTGGCACATGACTGTAGACTATAGAGAAGCAAATAAGGTAATTCCCCCTCTCTTCACAGCCGTGCCTAACATAGACCAGCACAGCCATGAGCTGGGCACATACCATTATGCATTAGATTTAGCTAATGCCTTTTTCTCTATTGATATTGATCCTGAAAGCCAGGACCACTTTGCCCTCACTTGGGAAGGCCACCTGTAGACGTTTACTGTTTTGCCTCAAGGTCACTCACATAGCCCTACTGTTTGTCATGGCCTTGTAGCTGAAGGACTGTACCAGCCTGTGTGAAACTGTACCATTACTTTGATGATGTTATGCTGACCTCCGATTCTCTTACAGAGTTAGAGCACCCTGCTCCTTAGCTGTTGGCTCACCTCCAAGGTGGAGGATGGGCAGTCAATTCCAACAAAATCCAGGGGCCTGGATTGTCTGTCAAATTCTTGGGTGTTGTTTGGTTGGGTAAGACAAAGGGGATGCGTATAGTGATAGAGAAGATTCAGCTTTTCTCCACCCTGCAGAAGCTGAAGCAATTACAAGAATTTTTAGGGTTGTTGGGGTACTGATGGGATTTTGTACCACACATAGCTCAGCTAGTGAGCCCTCTTTACTAACTCACCCACAAAGGAGCCACCTAGGACTGGGGGAAGAGCACGACTAGGGGTTTAAGGCTGCTCAGCAAGCAGTGAAGACTGTACAAGAACTGGGGGGCATAGATCAATCTCAGACATGTGATTTAGATGTCCACGTCACCCCTGATGGCCATGCTTGGGGCCTCTGGCAATGGCAAGGGTGCACCAAGGTGACAATTGGCTTCTGGCCCCAGCTCTGGAAGGGGGCAGAGTCTTCATACAGCCCAATAGAACAAGTGAATGTTGTTTACCAAGCTCTCCTGGCTACTGAAGCCATTGCTGGACCCGCTGAGGTTTGAGTACCTGTTGCTGGGTGGGTACAGGACAAGGTAAACTGACCCAAGAGCTCAGTAGCACAGATGGCCACTTGAAGTGGAGTGCGTAACTCCACCAGAGAAGCAAGCCCTCTGAGCCAAGAACTGCAGAAGCTCCTGGGTCCTGTTACCTTCCAAGACTTGGGCACAGAGGTCCCTTCTTCTCTTCCCACACTTCAGCCTACTAATAAAGAGGGATGAGCCCCCATGTTTGAGGACGCCACTGATGGCTCCTGCCAGGGCCAGCCACCCACTTGGACAGTGGTAACCTACCAGCCTAATATGGACAGCACATGGATGGAAGATGGCTCAGAACTAAGCAGTCATGGGCTGAGTTGAGAGCCATCCGAATAGTCATAACCCGAGAACCTGTGCTGGTGACCATCTGCACAGACAGCTGGGCACTATACCGAAGACTGACCCTGTGGCTGCCCTGTAGGCAGCAAAATAATTGGCAAGTGGCTTGAAAACCCCTGTGGGGGCAGGACTCATGGAGGGACATTTATGAACATAGTCCGGATAGGGTAATAACTCTTTACCACGTCAATAGACATCAACCTCTCTGCAGCCCTGGCAATGCCAAGGCCAACTACATGGCATGCATCTGTTGGTTGGAAGAGGCTCCAGCAGAAGACACAGCCCAGTGGCTCCACCACTTGGTGAAAGATGCACCATGAGGGACAGAAGACTTTCTGGGAAATGGTAAAACTTGGGTCCCACTGCTCCATTACTCTGATGTAGGCATGGCCTGTTAGCAATGCATTGTCTGTGCAGAGAAGCACCCTCAATGGCTGCAAAGATATGGTGGCCTGTGATAGAGTGGCACCCTGCTGACCCACTGGCATGTCAACTACATTGGCCCCTACTAATATCCAAAGGCTCACACTATACCTAGACGTGTGTGGACATAACTGCTGGCTTGCTGAAAGCATTCCCATGCCAGTGAGCCACACTGGAAGCCACCATCAGAGGCCTAAGGCAGCTCTCTGTTGCCAATGGGACCCTGGATGTCATTGAAAGTGACCAAGGCACCCATTTCACGGACATCAAATACAAGAATGGGCAGATGCCCTTAATATAGATTGGAGGTTCCATTTTCCATATAACCCCAGTTTGGGACGGTGTGGGGTGGCTGTCAGCATTACAGGGAGAGGAATGACAACCATACCCATATGCATTGAATGCAGAAATGGTACTGTAACTGAGACTGTTCAGTTCACGAGGTGCATGCCAACAGCCTTATCCAAGATGTAATGTTAATGACTGCTACAGACCACTGGGGCAGTCTGCTACTGGGACACAGGCTCATCCTCTCCCATGGAGAGCCCTATGGGACTGTGGTCAATATGGTTGCCTCACCTCCAATCTAGTTGGACTGGGGTTTGCACCAGTCCAGTTATGGAGACAACCATACATCCCAGGGTGAATGTTAAATACTCTTCCAAGCGTCCCTTGAAATTGGGACTCATTAAGGCACATGATTAAGTCAAATGCTCTGAGTGGTAGTTCTACCCCCAAGCCATTTTTGTCTTCCCTTCAGGTACTATTCTAACCCATGAAGCTGTTAGGCCATAACAAATCACACTGCAATAGCCTTAACCACACCAGACACACTATAGCCCTGGTTTCTGAGGAGGTAACTCAAATGAGGAAAGTCTGTTCCAGAGTAGAATGGCATTAGACTTAC
Organism: Carollia perspicillata; assembly: GCA_004027735.1. Lineage (NCBI taxonomy): Eukaryota > Metazoa > Chordata > Mammalia > Chiroptera > Phyllostomidae > Carollia > Carollia perspicillata. The sequence continues at coordinate 1,497 of PVKM010039238.1, read as the reverse complement.
TCACTGCTGCCCAGGTAAGTACCTGTGCCATCCTGCACACCGAGTGCTGTGTATAGATCCCTGGTAATTCTCACAGTGTATCCCAAGGCTTAACTGCCTTAGGAGCTGAGATTAATCATATGTTGGCCATAATCTTGGACCCCTTTACAACTTGGTGGAATTCTCTAGGTTTGTTGTGGTGGTGTTCCTTTCTCCTAGGTCACTTTGGGTTTTGTCTTGCATTGTTGGTCTTGGGGTATAGCCTTCACTGTATTTGTGGTATACGCATGCAATGTGTCAACATGCTCACCAAATACACCTTCTATCAGGAGGATGTAACATGAAGAATGTGAGGAGGTCGAACAGCATTGTTGAGATGGAGTGTGGGGCTGTGCTAGACGCGGCTCTTCTAGCCCCCACGATGGAAAGCTGGTCGGAGGCCCCCTGGACAGAAAGAATGTGTATTGCTTTGAAAATGATTTGCAATTCCCTCCTTGTCTCCTTTTGGGAGTGGCTTCTTGTCCTGTGACTGCTTCTTGACCTTTCCCCTGCACATACACACTGAGGTAATGCAGTTTAGAGTTACGTGCAAGACATACACACTCTTTGTCTGGGGCCCCTGAAAATAAGTCTTGGACTCAGGGAGGTGTGATCCTGCTTCACTGATCTGCTGCCGCCAATGCTCCCTGTAATGTGAGTAATAAAGACTATGTCTCCTCCATCTAGGCCTCCTTGTGGTCTTTTTGGCTTATCCTAACGAGCATCCCTGGGCTTGAGGTCCCTGGGCTCGTCCTATGCAGCAATTGGTCAGTGGAATAGTGAAACAGGGCTAAGGTTATTTTTCTCTCATCTTGGAGACAGGAAGAGAGAGCATGGAGTATTGTGTACCAGATCTTACATGCCTCCAATCAGAAATGACAGGTAAAAATTCCACCCATATTTTATTAGCCAAAGTAAGTCCCATAGTCGTGCCTAATTTCAAGAAATGTGTGTCCAGGGAGGGAAGCTGGGGAAGCAGGGCAGGTGTGTAACGATTTGTTGCACCCAGACATGAGTCATTACCCCGGGCAGGGCACAGCGCAGTTCTGAATGCAATCCGAATTCTGTCGTCAGGGGTGAAGACAGGAATGAATATTAGGTTTGCCTCGAGTTGCGGGTACGGGGTTAACCTGTACCCTCAACCCTGGCCCTCAACACTGACCTGGTCTCACCCACTAATCTCAAACTCTCTCTGCCCTCTCTCTTTCAATCTGTATATTTGCAATTTAAGTTTGGATGAGTCTGGATGGAGAGAAGCAGGGGAGAAAGAGGATAGTAAAGAAAAAGAATAAGAGTCGTGGGGGGAAAAGGTGGCAGCCGTGTGCGTGGGTGGAAAGTAAAACAGAGAACTTGAGTGCTCCTGACCCTGACTTCTGAACTTTTAGAACCACTTGTGGGGGAAATGATGTTTGCACAAAAATGTCAAGCAGATAGACAAAAGAAAAAGGAATGTTTCAAAGAGGTGTGAAATGCATGGCA
>PVKM010039237.1:0-13849 GCA_004027735.1 Carollia perspicillata | reverse complement strand
CATGCCTCATAATTATACCATTTCTGAATAAATTACAGTTGCAGCAATTAAAACATGCATTTTAATTTAGGAGCACAAACACAAGAAGGAACAATGTTGAAGTGGCTTGCTCTCAGGACTTGAATGCTTCCTACATTAAGAAAGGCATTTTTTCTATTTCTCAGGAGTGTAAAACCAAGATATTTATTCTGAGTTTTTTCCCCAAGTTCCTTAAAAGGGTGTGTGTGCACATGCTTTATTTTTTAAACAAGGGAAGAAGTAGCAAAATGTCACCGATGTGCAACAAACCTTCTAATAAGCAAAAAGAAAAATGCTTTAAGTAGGAAATTTGAAAAATATTGTCTTCTTTTGAAATTGTTATTTTAATTTCTACCACTATGTGTCAGGTTGCAAAAGAAAAAAATACTTTAATTATTTGTAAAGGAACTGATTATATAAGAAACATAGGAGTTTCATTTTGCATTAAAAAGCTGTAGAAGCAATTAATAAAATTTTAAAGAATAATATTTTTTTTACATAATCATTCTTGAAATAAGGTGAAATTCATTTGCAATTGGATGACAGATACACCTAGGAAAAACATCTTGCTTTTACCTTTAGGATATGCTCTCAGATAGAAACTATCAAATTGAACATTTAAAGAAGTAACGCAATGCAGAGTTTCATGATAATAATATTTTATATGCATTCTGATTACAGAATACAAGATCTGGTCTAAGAACTTACATAAGTTCCTCTGAAGGAACTTAGTTTCCTTTTAAGTATTAGGTAGATTTTGCTTACTTAAAAATCACAAGGACCACATAGTAAGCATCTGCACACAATATTTCTTTGGCTATCTTCATTTTATAGATAAGGAAACTCAGTCTCAGAAAAGTATAAATTACCCAGTACCACACACGAAGCAAGTCACAAAACCAGGGACTAGGCACTTAAACCCTTCAAAATGTTTCATTACGTGAGGGTAAAATAGTAATTCCTTTCAAATTCACAGCTTTAACTACTATGTTTTTTCTTATTTAGAAATGTCACTTTAGAACTTGAACCAATACCTGCCTTTACTTCCTTCTTTTCTTAAAAAAAAGGTTTTTATTTATTTATTTTCAGAGAGAGGAAAGAATGGAGAAAGAGAGGTACAGAAACGTCGATGTGCAAGAGAAACATCAATCGGTTGCCTCTCACACGCCCCCAACTGGGGACCTGGCCCACAACCCAGGCAGGTGCCCTGAGTGGGAATCAAACTGGCGGCCTTTAGGTGTGCGGGCTGACACCCAACCAACCAAGCCACGCCAGTCAGGGCTACTTTCTTCTTTGCTTCAACACAATATTTTGAGCACCTGGGGAAAGCCACTGGAATGACCTGACATTTTACCTAATACCAGCTTTCTCTTGTATACATGTCCTCCTCGTCATTGCAAAAGAACATTTTTATAGCTGAATCTTTTAATCTATGGGTTAATATTCTGAAGTCTAAAGACTGAAAAAATTATTTTAACCAACCATTGTATGTGCACGGGTTTGGCACATTCTGGTTGAAATGTGATATACTTCTAGCCTAAGAACTAAAACGTGCCTCTCAGGAAATAAACCTTGGTTGGCTACTTCAGTCCACCACAAATTGGGCATCTACCCACTCAATTTTTGCAAGGTGCTACAAGGAGACAGACATCAAAACTAGCTCTATTCTCTTATAGAGCCTGCAATCAATTTAGGAAGAAAAGATATTTTTAAAAACACCACAGTACAAGGCAAGGCACTAGCCGAGATTGCGGTTTAGAAAAAGGAACACTCATTACGAGCTGGGGTAAACAGAATACCAGGGAAGCCCGATGACGAAGTCATCAGGGGAGAAAAGGAAAGAAGGGAGTTCTTTCCGCATGTCTGGGGAACAAAGGTTTGTCCCTTCGTTGGAAGGTGTGTGTGGAGGAGCTCAGCAATGAGGGCTGTGAGGGTGTGCTGCATCTGTGTGCACCCGGGTCAGGTACAGTGGCCGTGTATTAGTTTCGTCAGGGGGACGAATGAACTTGGGGAATAAAAATCGATCAAACTTTCTTTACACTTCACATGGCTGGAACACTACAGTCCTTTGATCCTAAGGAAGTTCAGCTTCATACACGTTAAAGACATGCCAACTTCATGGCACTAACCCTGGGCCTAATGTCCTTGTGGTGTTTACATTATCGGTTAATTAGTACACCATAAATGTATATTCTTAGAATTTTAATTAAGGTACCACAGAGTTTCTGATTAAAAAATTCAAAACCTGCTTTGCATACTGAAATATAATTACAATTACAGAGATCTAGTTGCACTAATCTAATTCAATGCAAATAATTTCACGTGAAATTTCTATGTAAATGTCAGAGAGGAAACTACTGACGAAATTACTGCATATGCCCTAATGGACATATAACTGGTAGAAAGAGTGTGAAAAGGGTAGCACGATACCATTTTAAAAGTATAAAATAAATGATGTAGTGAAAGCTTGCAAACAGCCACTTAAGAGTTTCTCCCGATGAGTCACAAAGGGCAGGCATTTCTCTCAATGCTTAGAAGTCCCCATGTTCTGCAAAATCACACTCTAAAAGAACAGGGCCAAAACAGGGACAGGGCTGACCACTCAAAACTTATGCAACTTTGTCATAGAATACTAATAAAAACAACGGCTAACCTGAAGAAAAATATTACTAACACAGTTTAAAAAGTTTAATAAAAACAATACTAAGTAAATACAGGTCTCTTTTAAAAAGGGTGAAGACAGTCTGATGAACGGAAGTAAAAGGGAACGCAAAATGCTCAAGGCTGAAGAGAACCAGCAGCAAACCCTTCTAAGGCAAAGCACTGGGCAGCCCCGCCGACAGGGAGCACGTGGGACGAAGGGGCCTCACTAGCTGCCTCATTGGCTACACAGTTGTACCTGATGCTCAGCTGTTCTCACTTGGTGGTGTGGAACAACGTGCGGGAACCTTTATATATGATTCATTGGGAATTCTCAGTTGCACTAACACAATTCCCATTCTCACCTATTGTTTGTGAGTTATTCCCACTGGAGAAGCATGCAGAAGGGACTATATATTATTGTTCATTCTTCTTGACTCAGACCAGAACTGATTAAGGTCAGACTGGAGCTGATTAAATTAAAAAAGAAATTCCATTCTGGAGTTTTTATTTTTTGTTCCCTATTTAAAAGATTCACTTGCAATATATCTATTTTCATGAAAAAACTGGACAAATTGAAATTATAAAATTTTAGTTCATATCTTGAGTACAATTCTCTTATTGTAATGTCTAATCTGCAAGAATCTTTATTTTTAACTTATTATGGAAAATCCCAAACATGCACAATGGTAGAAAGAAGAATATAATGAACCTCCATAAACCTATAACTCAGCTTCAAAAATTATCATGGCTAACCTTATTTCATTTATAGAATCATCCATTTCTCTTTACTTTATTTTGATGCAAATCCAAGACTACCCTATCATTTTATCTATGAATATTTCTGTATGTATGTGAGAGTTTGTTAAGATGATCTTTGTAGGGAAAGGAAATCGGCCATCCATGCTCAAATGTGATGACCACACGAAAGCCTAAGTTTTGGAATTTCTCCGACTCTATTGTGGTAGCCTAAAAAACATCACTGAAACTGGACAGGAAGTGTGTGTCAAAAATCTCTCGAAGTGCTACTTCTGGTCTTTGGTTAGAAAGGCAATAGAGCATAGTGGTTAAGAGCAGGGACTTCCATCAGATGGCTTGGGTTCATGTGCAGCCCCACAACTTAGCAGCAGTGTGGCTTTGAGCTCATTATTTAACCTCTTTGTGCCTTGATTCTTTGTCTGTGAAATGAGGATCCTGACAGCATCTATTTCACAGAGCTGTTCTGAGGCATAAACGGGTTAATATACATAAGGTATCTGGAACAGTGCCTGACATGTAACAAGCACTGTATGCTAGCCACCTTTATAACACGAAGGTGCAATAGTTATTATTAAAAATGAAAAAAAAAACAAATTTCTCTTTATTGAGTCAAAAGTGTCACAATGCTATAAGAAAGAGCCAATATTATTGAGTTTCTAGGATCACGATGAGTGGATGTCAACAAAAGGCCTGAATAGTCAACCTGGAGTACGGGAGCGGCAGTTTGGCTTAGCGTTGCAATGTGGACTGTGTTATTACCTCATTTTGAAAATTCAAAGCTCAACAAACAAGTGAAATTTCAGAATTCTGAACAACAACAGCAACAAAAAATATACACATACCTTGGCATCAGCTTCCCAACACTGATGTAACAGTTCAGCAAAACTTCTAGGGCAACTGCTTGGAATGGTTAATCTCTACAACACAGAAAGTGTAAAGAAAATAAAACATAAAGATTTACTTATTAAGAAAGCAAATTCTAATTAAAGAGTCATAAAGGAAGGTAATAAACTTAAATCTTCCATTGATTAATAAATGGCAGGTGAGAGTTTATGTTTAGATTCATAATATCTAATCTCTAAAGACATACTTTTTTAAAACAATTATATTTTATTGATTACGCTACTACAGTTGTCTCAATTTTTCCCCTTTTGCCCCCCTCAACCCAGAACCCCCCACTCCCTCCGGCAATCCCCACAACATTGACTACATCCATGGGCCATGCATGTAAGTTCTTTGGCTATTCCATTTCCCATACTGTACTTTACAGCTCCATGGCTTCTGTAACTACCAATTTGTACTTCCTTTTTAAAAAATATTTATTTATTTATTTATTTATTTATTTATTTATTTATTTTTAGAGACAGGGGAAGGGAGGCAGAAAGTGAGGGAAAGAAACATTAACCTGTGGTTGCCTCTTGCACACCCCCTACTGGGGACCTGACTCACAACCCAGGCATGTGCCCTGACTGGGCATCGAACTGGTAACCCTTTTGTTCACTGGCTGGCACTCAATCCACTGAGTCACACCAGCTATGGTTCAATTTGTACTTCTTAATCCCCTTACTTCATCACCCATTCCCCTTCACCCTACACCCCCCACCCTCTGGCACCCATCAAAATGATCTCCATATCCACATATCTGTCTCTGTTCTTGTTTGCTAAGTTTGTATTTTGAATTCAATTATTGATAGATATGTATTTATTGCCATTTTATTGTTCACAGTTTTGATTTTTTTTCTTAAGTCTCTTTAACATTTCAGGTAATAATGGACTCCTTTCAATTTTTTCTTGTCTTGGGAGCTCTTTATTTACCCTTTGATTCTAAATGATAGCCTTGCTGGGTAGAGCAATCTTGGCTGTAGGTCCTGCTTCTCATGACTTTGAATATGTCTTGCCAATCCCTTCTAGCCTACAATGTTTTTTTTTGAGAAATCAGCTGAGAGTCTAATGGAAACTCCCCTGTAGGTAACTAACTGCTTTTCTCTTGCTGCTTTTAAGATTCTCTCTTTATCTTTAAGCTTTGGCGTTTTAATTATGATGTGCCTTGGAGTGGGCCTCTTTGCACACACCTTGCTTGAGACTCTGTGCTTCCTGGACTTGCATGTCTATTTCCTTCACCAAATTAGAGAAGATTTCTTTCATTACTTTTTCAAACAGATTTTTAGTTTCTTGCTCTTTCTCTTCTCCTTCTGGAAACCCTATGATGTGAATGTTAGAATGCTCGAAGTTGTCCCAGGGGCTGCTAATACTATCCTTTTTTTTTTTAATTCTTTTTTCTTCTTGTTGTTCTAATTGGTTGTTTTTTTTGCTTCCTTATGTTCCCAATCATTGATTTGATTCTTGGCTTTACTGGTGTCTTCCTATAAATTGTTTCTTATTTCAATTGGTATATCCTTCATTTCTGACTGAATCTTTTTTATGCTGTTGAGGTCTTAAGTTCCTTGAGCATTCTTATAATCAGTGTTTTGAATTCTGCATTTCATAGATTGCTATCTCCATTTCATTTAGTTCTTTTTCTGGAGTTCTAATCAATTTTTTCATTTGGGCCACATTTCTTTGTCTCCTGATTTTGGCAGCCTCCCTGTGTTTGTTTCTATGTGTTATGTAAGGCTGCTATGAAACCCTGTCTTAGTAGCCTAGCCTAATGTAGTTAAGTGTCATGTAGTGTCCAGTGGCACAGCCTCCTTTATCACCCAAGCTGCATACTCAAGGTGCACCCTTCGTGGGTGCTGAGTATACCCTCCTCTTGTAGTTGAGCCTTGGTTGCTGTTAGCAGGTCGATGAGAGGGATTTACCCAGGCCAATCAGCTGCAAGGACTGGTTGTGACCACTGACCACCAACTTCCGCCTTCTGTAGGGGATCGGCTGTGCGGGGGCAGGGTGTTGGTGCTCCAACGTGGTCTGTAGCTGTCCACTAGGTGTGCAGGCTCTGGAGTTTCCTAGGTGGTACAGGCCAAGGTCAGCCCCTTCCTGTGTTCTGGCTGGAGACATCCTGCATGAGCTACAAAGCAGTCTGAGATGGCTGCTACTTTGTGCTGGGCTTGGACATTCCCAGGCAAAGCCAAGCCTGTGAATCTATGCTGGCTGCTGCTAGCCCTTGGCCTGGGGCCACTCAGCAACAGGTCCAGGGATTAGGGGCTCACTGAAGCTGGCTGTTGCTTGGGAGGATTTAGGAAGTTGTAAAGCATGAGCCAAGACCAGCCATTCATAAGGAAAAGTCTTCGTTAACGTCTTGGGTGGGCCTGTAGGTCGGGTGGGACATAGTCTAAGGTGATCTTCAAGGCAGAGCAAACAGTGTTAGCCAGGTTGATGGAGTCTCAGATATGGCACCTGCCTGCCAGCTCTGTGGTTCTGTGGGGGGAGGGTACAGAAGAGGGACAATGGCCTCTGGCCACCTTTCTGAGAGAAAACTGTCCTCCAGCTCCTGACTTGATGTGAGACACTTCCGTTCCTCCCTGTATTCCACTGGTGCCTTTCAAGCTGCTCCCTGGTGCTGGGGCTCAAAGGGAGTGAATCGGAGTAAGTCTGTGCATGGGTTCTTTAAGGGGAACTGCTTGGGACTCCATTAGTTTCTCCCACCGACTCAATCCCTGCTGGTTTTGCAGCCAGAAGTTATGGGGACTTATCTTCCTGGCACTGGAACCCTGGGCTGGGGGACCTGGTGTGGGGCTGGGACTCCTCACTCTCGAGATATCCCTCCTGAATTTTTATCCACCACACATGGATGTGGGACCCACCCATTCCACATCTCTGCACCTCCTACCAGTCTGGATGAATGTGGTTTCTTTAATTCCATAGTTGTCAAACTTCCACTCAACTTGGTTTCTGATGGTTCTGAGTGATGGCTGTTCTACATTTTAGTTGCAATTTTGATATGGTTGTGTAAGGGGGTGAGCTGTGTTTACCGATGCCGCCATCTTGACCAGAATTCTGGGTTACTAATCACAGGGGATGGAGAATCAGGTTCAGCACAACGAATACTTCCCATGTAGAATCAAGTGTAAAAGAAACTATGGTAGGAAGGGGACAAGTTTGAACTTAAATACAAAGTCTAAAATCACGAATCCATCACAGCACTTTTTATAGACAATATTTTACAGTGAAATATGCAAACAGGCCAGGCAGCTCAGAAACTAGCTCAGCTTTGGCAGCAGATCGACAACTGTGAGAACATAACGTCTTCATTACAGATAATCATGGAGACAATTTCCATGAAGTGTCCACAGGTAAACAGGACATTCTGAATGTATGATTCACTATGGCTCAGTTTTCGTCAAAATCATGAACTGGAAGGACCTGACCCAGCAAAGATTACAATGCAAGGATCGGTCCTGTTCTAGCATTCTACAACAGTATTTCTCATAGAACATAGAGGCTGTTTAGAAATCTATGGAGGCATTTTGTTTGTTTTAAAACTGGTAGGTCGTACCTAGAGCAGGTCAAGAATGCCAGCCGTCAATATACGGTCAAGTCCTCTATGAAGAACTCTCTTATATCCCATCAAACTCCAAACACCGCATGTGCATTCGTGTAAGATCTGATAAGCAAGCAATGAGCTTTACAATTTTCTGAGCCTAGCCTCTAACTCTGACATACGAATAAACACAAAGTATGTTTTGAACAGCTTTTAAATGCCCTGAACTTCTAAGAATGCAACCTCCAAATAAAATAAATCAAGGGCCAATTGAGTTTTGCATTATTCATAACCTAACTAAAATTTTGGAAATCTGTCACCAACAACAATGTTGCTCATGCACGAGAGTGAAGTCATTAACCCAACTCTACTCTGCATTCGTAGCCGCTGCAGTCTGCTTATCCACAGGGGCACGTGCCCCAGACTGCTCCACAATCTACCATGGTCATGCCTGAGCATTTACACATTGCAGTACATATTTCATTAATTTCTTCTTTATGACAGCTAGAGCATTACACTGACTTCAAATACAACGTGTAGGCAGGTTGTATTACCTCTGAATTCATCTCAGGCAAGCAGAGGGGGTATAAACCAGCTATTATGGCAAGGGCACTGGGTGTGATGCAGGTGAGATCTGCTGCGCTAGCAAGTACTGAGAACATTATTCCCAGTGTTGTTTGCCAAAGAAGTTTTACAAATAAGAAACTTAAAGCTTCACCGAGTGGGATCTGGGGGAGGCTATGTGTAAAACTAGTAAAATAGTTGCCTTGGCAAGAAAACAGACAATCTATATTTGGAATTCTAGATAACCTTAAAATCAAAATAAAACAAAATAAAAAAATAAAGTAAAAAATTCCTCTCCGTGTTAAGCATTTTTAAACTTCCAGCCTTGTGATTTCATAGAGTAGTGTATGATGTAATAAACTGTATTATTATTTTATTGTAATATGAACTGGAACCTTTTGGTGGAGGTTAAAAGAAAAATCAAATATTTACTTTTTAAAAGAAATGTAAGATGGCTGGGAGAGGCAACTATTAAAACAAAGAGTAGTTGCAATTATGCTACTTAATGTTCCTCATGTGTAATGAATAACAATATTTCATAAAGGATAAGATTTGCAATACTACTTTACCTCAACATTTTCTCTAAGAACCAAAATCTGAACAGGATGAATATGGATATTGATCATTTCTATCATCTTTTCTTACTGTTAAGCTTTTAGACACCATATCTGAGACATTGTACAAGGAGACATAATTAATTTAAATGATCTGACATGATTGTCAAATACCAGTTAAATCTAGACTGTATATACTTTATATAAGGGATTTTTTGATGCATTAAAAAGCACCAAAGATCATAATTTCTTTTGCACTATTTTCTATATAAGATGCAAAAATTATTTTTTAAGTCAAGCTTATTACCTTTTTCTAAAGTATAGTCAAGAACAATTAAGTTTTTTTGAGGATTTCCATGTTCAACAAGAATAGTAGTGGTGTTGCTACTGAGAGCAAAATCCATTTTATATGGGAGTCTAAGCATTTATAAAGATAAAAATTATGCTGCCAGAACATTCTGAATGACCACTGAGTTTTCTGTTAATTACAAAGAGAAATATGTATATCTTTTACATTTAAAAAATTTATTAGTAATGCTGTCTCAATTTCATGTCTTCTATAAGGGTTCACCATTTGCTTTGTCAAGTTTAAAGGGCTTTATGCACCTAGTTTTAAATAGTATTTAATATTAGTCAAAATTATTATTTAAAGATCTTCATTATGCCAGGTTTAGAAGCAAAGACCTTCAGATATAATTTTTAGAAAATATTGATCTTCCTATAGATGCAAAGTGCAATCTTAAATGGTGAAACCAAGTAAGGTCTACAGTGTAGCGAAGAGTAATGTATCAATGTCAATTTCCAGGTTTTGATCGTACACCGTACCTCCAGTACCTCCATGGCACCGGTGGGGAAGGTGAGGGAAGAGTACACAGAATTCTTTGCAATATTTTTGCAACTTCCTATGAGTCTTATTTTTTTAAGGATAAAATGTTAACATGAAAAGGTAACCCTAATATTTGGATATAGGTACATTCTAGCATGACAGTCACATTTTAAGTGTTGCCCTGAAAGTTTAAACATACCATTCTTTGTTTAAATGGGGTCAGTTTAAAAAAAAATACAGCTTTGTCTTTTCAACTCAATAATCCAAGCCATCTTCTTGGATGATTTCTTGAATGGAAACTACATTTACACCTAATTTTCATATTTTTGACAAATAAATATTGTTAGAATAAGAATAGACAGAGGAGTTTCCTTGTAATACCCAATTTTCCTGAAGTTCATTAGGAAATCGAGAACACTTATTTCACCATGTGAGGTTTTTTTCCAACTTACTAGTATATTTAATGAATATAGTATGGGAGATATTTGAGTAGCATCCATGAGTTTTTAGCTGATCTTAAGATAGATCACTCAATGGGTAAAACAGTGTACTCTGCTTCAGGGGATCCCTGGGGAGAAGAGGGAGACGGCCTCTGCACACACATGTTGAAGAGGTTCTGAAGGTTGTATTTATGGGTGATTCTCAACCCTTAAGCCGAAACCCTCCAAAGGCACCTTCTCGATTCACTCTTTTCTCTTCAGCTTTAAAATTCCTTGATGGACACTCTCATGTTTTGAAAGTGCTTTAGAGTTATACATATTCTGCCAGCCCTTAGATAAAATATTGCTTAAAATATTAACTATTCTGTCTTATACATATCTGGAGGGTCCAGTTAGCTTTAAAAAAAGTTTATGTTGAAACAAGGTGGAGAGAAAAAATGATGTCGAGTACTCTGCTCCAAAGTCAAGAGAAGGTCAATAATTTTCTTCACTCTCATTTGTAAATCTAGAACCAAATATCTAATCATTTCACTGGCAAAATAAACAGAAGTGAAAATATCAGTTCTCCTGTATGCAAGGTCTGACTTCATAGCACACCAGGAATTACTCTCACATTTAATTAAAACAGAGCAGCTCCTGTGAAACAATGAGTCAGACACATTCTTGAATATAACTCCTCATTTTTCCTAAACTGGCAGCTCTCTCCCATCAAGTTCAGCTATCGTGAACATCTCCTCCATCCTCATGGTTCAGGAAGACAGATTAATAACTCCAGATTATGTGATCTAAAATACGGAAACTTCGTTTCTCTTAGTCAACAGCAGCTGTTTGATTAACCTCATTTGCTCCTGCACGTGGGGAGCAGATCAATCTAATTCTTTTAAAGCATTAAAAAGGGACTGTTTCTCTCTCTGTATTCACCTTTTGCAAATTATTTTATCCTCAGGTTACACTCCTGCCCTTTGTGGAGGGCACAGTTAAGGTCTGGAAATGAAGAAGTTTTGTGAAATCAAGTTGTTTTGCATCGCGGCAACAACTGTGTGCTTCCAGGACGTGCTCTAAGTTCTCATAATACCTTGATAGTGGATGCTTCATCCTTATGCTGAAAATTTCCATGGCTGTGCGTTTCAGTCACAATTTTAAACCTTTCAAAATGTAGTTGCTCCCTTTGATATGAATGTACCATGTTCTCTGATGTAGGCTCATAGGTCCAACTAACTGAAAGCCTCAATTTGTGGGAAGAAGAAAAGCGAGGCTGGGGACACAGCACAAACGGTGTTTACGCCACTGAAGTCCTTTTGAAATGGAAAGGCTCTGCATGAAGAAGCGAGCAGTTATGCCACTGCCTCGCCAATTCCAGCGAGGAGCTCATCTTCAATGTGGTGTTCAACGTAGGTGGCAAAACTGTAATTTTTCCCTTTTTTGAAACTATTTTTTCTTCTTTTATTTTTGAAATTCTCATCTAAGCGACAGTTTCTTGTACTATAGTGACTCCTGCTGGGAGAGGTAAGTTGAAGTAGCTGAAGGTCTCTTACAGATATATCGACTCCCAGCCAGTAAAAAAGATGTCCTAAACGCAGGAGATGGAGTTAAACTGTTCCCCTACCTTGGACGCAATGGCTTCTTTCATCACTAAGAACAAACCCCTAGGTTTTACAATTGAGACTGAGAAACTAGTACAGTACTTGTACAATTTTTGATCTACAGCATCACGACGTGAAGCTGCAACAATTAGATGTAAAGGGTCCATTCATGAGGAATAACATCACTTTGACCCTTTGTGTTAGCTCCTACTGCTAATCTTTCCATAAGCGTGAACTTACTTTCAATTTGAAGAAGATGAAAAAGTCTTTTGCAAAACCCCAATACTGTTTTCTGATCTATGTACCTGAATGGAGAATCGTAGTCTTACCTCGTTTTTTTCCACTACAAGCCAAGCTACTTGTAATCCTTCCAAACCTTTAAAGGGGACCTCCCTTGTTAGCATCTCCCAGAGAACCTGGAACAAAAAGAAATGGAATTTTTATTCTTGTACTTTATATTTTTGGCATATTACTGAAACTTTACCTAACATTTAACTGCATCCAATTACCAGACACAACCAATCCCATCTGTGGGAACTTAGATAAAACGTACATATTCATGCACAGAACTCCTTTCACGTATTGTACGCATTTTAAAAAATAAAAATTCCAGTTTAGAAATCAGAATCTCTAGAGCCAGACTTAAAATTTTATGAAACCAATGGGCCTAAGTGATTTAACTTGATCTTGTAAGTTATTAGAATTCTCACATATTCCCATAAAAATTAATTTTATATTTTATTGGTCAAAACTCTACCTGCAATCCTGATAAATTTCTCTATAAAATCAATAATAACTGTGAATTCAACCACATTTTTAGAGGTTCAAAATGGTCTCATCATAGAAAGAAATAATCAAGCCCCAAATCCAAATCACTGGCTAAACCACTTACCCCACAATGGCAGTACTTGCAAAATTGTAATATTTAGATTTTGTGTTTAGGAGAAATCTCAAATGAGTTTGTCTAAGGGAATTCATTTTCATCCACCTACAACATAATTTGTTAATACTATGTTCTAAATGTAACAAATACTTTATGTACACATGTGGCTGAGTGTGTGTGTATGTGTGAACTCAAATGTGTGTTCATCTCTCTGCAGCCTTGAGATCAGCATGATTAATAAATCTGTGTTGGCATGCCCAAAGAAAGCAAATTGACTTGGGGAAGGCTGAAAACAGCCAATGTTTTGGGTTTCACTTTAAACACTGAGTAACAGAGATTTTACACCCAGTTACTTTCTCTATTTATACAAATGAGCATCAAAATTGGGCCTACCAATACTTCGTGAAGTGTAAAAACAATTATGATTTTATCAATAATAATAAGAGCCACTATCATTGATTGATTGATTATGTTCTATGTACGGTTGAACACTTCACATATGCTATCAAGTTTTATATCAATCCACTGGAGAGATATTATTCTCATTTTATGGATGAGGAAAGTGAGTCTTAAGGAAGTTAAACACACTTGCCCAAAGACACTCAGTTATCCAGTTGTCAAGTGGCAGGTCTAGAATAAGAACTCGCAGTCTCACCCTGAAGTTCACGGTCTTGACCCCGTCTAACTCTGGAGAAGGAAAAGCCAAAGCACAAGAGAGTGTACGACATGCTGCGTTTTGGGTATGGCGCCACGGCAGAAACGAATTCGGCAGTTTTGACCTAGATTTCTCTGGTTCCAAAACCAGTAACGAAACCAAGACCTTGCTAAATAAGAATGTGGACTGAAAACACATCCCCCCCTCAAGCAAATCCTATAAACCTTTAACTCTATATCACTATTTCCTCAGCCAAAGCTATTCAAGGTGTACGTGTTATTTGAGTCGTAACTTGTTAAATGAATTCTGGCAAATACGAAGATAATTAGCAGTAAAAGCAGGGAAACTGGCAGACGCTGCTCAAGCAGGAGAAAAAAGAGTTCACTGGAGCCTCTTTGGGCTTTTAATCAAGTGTGCAAGGTACTTCTTTCGAGGAGCTACTGAGTAATTCCATTCGAGTAACAGAAGTGATTAGGAAAAAGTAAGGGGCATCCCAGAAGGGGACGGTTC
>PVKM010039236.1:0-13832 GCA_004027735.1 Carollia perspicillata | reverse complement strand
TTGTAATACCAAATTTTAAAGTTCATATTATCTTAAAAAATGAAATATGAACTCAGCAACAAGAAATATTAATCTAGAAAAAAATTTTAATAGTAGATGATCAGAGAAGAATGGGATACAGTCACAAGTAAAATAAAAGTTAGAATTAATGTAAATTAGCATTTTAAACCTTCTCTCTGTGAATAAATAATCATGCTTCTCTGAAATTATTAATATATCTTTGTAAGAAAGTGTCATTTATAGTTCTTATCATACCTATAATTATGTATGGCTTATATAAATATGATATAATATTAAAATTGAAATAATTATCAATTGTAGTAGACCTTTTGTTTGTTATACATTTTTGGTGAATCAATTTATCTTTACGATTAGCTTTAAAAAATAAATTCTGAAAGTTATAACTCAGTGTATAATGGCTGACTTAGTGGATATTTTAAAACAATTTAACCCAAATAAAACTGTGAAAATGAAGCAGTTGACATACAATATATTAAGCAAATAGGTAGTTATTTTAGTGAGTAGAGTAGAGAATAGAAAAAAGAAAATTAGATTACCAAGATGATAAGGTTTATTTTTGATATCTATGCCTCTTCTACCCCATATCTCGAAGAGTATTTTATCATTCTTTCTATTTCTCCAGCTCTCCTGGGCTCTACTACTGCATTTAAGTTTGTTCTATATGATATACCATAAAGCAAGTACATTTTTCTTTATTAACTTACAAAAATTTTAGCACCTTCCTTAATTATCCCTAATGTGTGCTTGGATTTTTAAAAAAGGGCAATGTTTAATCAAAATAAATAAATTTGGACTGATAGTGAATAAAAGAAGGTGTGGCACATTTTTGAAATGGAATACTGCATGGCAGTAAAAGAGGAGGAACTTTTACCTATTATTAACAGCATGGATTGACTTGGAGATTATTATTTATTATTCTAGATGAAATAAGCCAGTCAGTGAACCATAAACATATGATCTCACCTATATGTGGAATGTAATGAACAAAATAGAAACAGAGACATATACATATGGAACAGACTGACAGCCATCAGAGGGGATGGGGGAAGGGAGACTGGATGAAAGAAGGTGAATAGATTAGCCAAAAAACACGTATGCATTACCCATAGACACAGATAAGTGTGGTGATGGCTGGAGCAAAAGGGGTAGGGGGGCTGGGTGGAGGTGAGTGCAAATGGGGACAACTATAATAACATAAACAATAAAAAAATAAAGTTAAGGTGTAAAAAATACAGTAGCAATAACAAAACTTGCAGATTGGGTGTCAAAAGCTTGGAAGAAAATCCAAGAGGCAACAGCGAAACATTATTTAACCCTTAGTGACCAAAAAGTGTGGAAAGGGTAGGTGCTGAATCAAACATATTTATAAACATTCCTAAACTTGAAGTTTAAAAATAAGCTAGGTTTACTTAATATCAAAGTCAGTTTGAGAACTCAGTACCATTTTTTAAATATTTTATAAATTGTCTTGAGATTTTGCATCACCAATACTACTTATAGAAAAAAGGATGGTGTATTTAAAAACAAGAAAATTAATCACTCAGTTGAAAATTCAGTGGAAATATTAGACTCTGTGAAAATATTTAAGAGAATCTTTTTTTGAGAATCTTAATATTTTGGTTCTAATTTCATTTTACATGTAAGGATGCTATATTAATAAAATCTGTAATAAGAATTAAAATAGCTCTTCCAATAAGATTATGATAAAAACTTAGTAAAAATAAAGTTTATTTGCCAGATTATTTTGTCTTAAAAATACATCAAGAATGCAGTTTCAGGATAGATATTTCACAAAGATGTTTCAGAATAAATAAAATATTATTTTTCTATTTCATTGATGAGAAAACTAGTGTCTAGTGTGACTAATTCACTTGCATAATGTTCCAAAACTGTCAAAGTTGAGAACACAAGTTGGAAATAGTTAATATAAAAAGACTGTAAAAACCAGTTGTTGATCTATAAGTAACCTAATTAAACCAACTTACCATGAAGATTTAATTGTCATATCAAATTATCTGGGACAGCTGAGGTATGCTCCTGGGAAAAGGGTCCTTTGATTCAGTTACACTGCAGCAGGAAGGATAAAGAACCACTGACAAATAAATACCCCAGGATAGAATTATCCTGGGGTATTTGCCCTTCCCTGCCCTTTGATCTTTGGCATTAAACTCAATTCCAGGCTTGTGAAAAACAATGTGAAACTACCATTAAATCTCTTTTCCTGTCACATGTTCTCTTGCTCTGCTTCATTCTCTCCTGTCTGATCAGTAATATATATTACATATCCTATTATATGTGAACAATCTATGGCATTGCACTGGATTTGATTTTAAAATATAAAATCTCATATTGAGAAAGTTTTCAATTCAAATGATTTTCTAAGCATTCTATTCACCTTCATTGGGCCTTCAATGTGCCATTCTCTTTTCCAAGAGTCCTTTTCCTCTGATTCTCTCCCTTCAGTCCAAGCCACAGTACAAAAGATTGTTCCTTTTTCTAGAAGTTTCCTTGTCACACCCCACTCACCTTGATAAGGTTACTACATCCTCTGTGTGTTTGTATAACACTAATGTAATGGCCATACAGGTGTTTATATTTAAACACTAGTGAGCTCTTCCATGCAACCCTATGTCTACCCCCCTGTAGGCTCTCCATAAGTTTTCAGTGAATATTATATAAAAAGGGAAATATGAAAAGGTAATTTAATCTAGAAATTTACTCTTCGTTATTTTGTGTAGTTGAGAAAAACATCTAATATAAAACATAATATGAATTTTGAAACAAATTCTGAAAAATAAATCCTTGGTGAAACACTGAGGATGAGAAATGATCTTATACTTAAAAAAGCAGAAATGCAGGAACTTAGGAAGATAAGGACATGGTTTTATCCTCTGAAGCAATTTCTGGTCAAAAATGGAAAGGTTATTTATTTCTTTAAAAATAGGTTAACTTATCTTAGTAGAGGTTCCTGATTAATTATGATCCACTGAAGATTTTTACTGCAGCATGATTCACAATATATTAGAAAACTGGGATTATAAAAATGTTTTGTTTTCTTCATTTGCTGTTTCACAAATGTTTATTGGAGAGACCGAAATAAATATTCCCATCAGGAGAAAAGGGATGGAAGTAATCATTTAGCTTACCACAGTCTGTCAAAGTGGTGTCTGGCATTGCACTTTATCCTTTATGTTATTCTTTGAAGAGTAGATAAGAAATAGTGAGATGTTTCACAGTATCCTTGAGATAAAAAAATAGAGTCGAGCCCTGAGATTTAAAGTAATCAAATCAGCAGACAAATGAGATGAGCTAGAAAGTTTGCTAAACCTGCTGGAACTGCTATCTAGAGCATTACATTGGAAGAAACATGGTATCAAAAGAAGAAAGTGACCGACTTAGAAAATTAAATTTAGATTATCCTCATCCCTGAATTTTCTCTAAACCTCACTCACTACCAATGCACCTTCTTGCTATTTTGGCTTTCCAAGAGCATCAAGAGAATAAAAATCTATGAGTAGAAGTGTGTGGGTGGGGAGGCTCCTAGCTATGTCATTCCAATAGAAGAATAAAGAGCCTCGTAAATTCATCAAGTTAAAGTTTAGCTGTGAGTGTTTCTTAATTGATCTCTTCATGAAAATTCTCCTGTCTCGCCACCATTGTATCTGCTTTACCATCTTCAATTGTTCTTTTCATTTTTATCTTAAAAATTGATGTGACTACATCTCAAATATTCTATTGTTTTTCTTTCAAAGTGCAAGATTAGAAACTATCTACCTACAAAGATTAAGATGATCTCACCTTACTAGAATCCAAGACATGAATATGATACCATAAATGAGCTGAAATTCAGTTATTAACCTAATCTCTAAAATTATAACAGTACAATTTTTCATATTCCCCATGTCAACTGAGAGCTTTCAACTTAAATGTTGCAAATTCTCACATTATTGAACAAATTCAGTTAAAAGACTCACAGAATCAAAAGTTAAAAAGGGCACCATAGAGTTTATCTTATTTAACTTTCTACCTGAATATTTAACCTCATAAAAATATTTTCAAGTTGTAAAGTGAGGCTTGACAACCTTGAAAAGTCATTTACTGAATCACCTCTTGGGGTAGCACATTTAATCAAAACTCTGATTATAAAAATGTATATCTCTCTACAGTTTCCAAAACTGTAACTAGGTCATACAGAAGGTTAGATCTCCTTCTGTAAATATTGTACTCATATATACAGATACATAGTTTTGAAAAAAAAGAGGAAAATGTAACTCCATGACTCAGTCTAAAATATTTTTGATGTTTACCTTCCAAATAATGAGATATATGTACATGCACATTTTTTTTTCCCAGAAATGAGACTGTAGTAAGCAGTTAGATGGGCATGGGCAGAGAAAGAATGATGAGCTAAATGCAGAGGGTTACCAGGGCAGAGAGTTCTGGGTGCCCAGTAACAAGCAAAACTGTACATCCTTGCTTATACCTTAAGCATTAACTCATGAAAAATGGCATCTAGGCTTCTGCTCTGTTTCAGTTCTAAGCCCAGAGAAGCAGTAAAATCAGATGGAGTGATGCCATGGCTGACATCAGGCCAGCCTCATTGATTAATGACCCACTGGTGCCAACCAGTCACTGAAGACCATGAGGGGACACACCTGGAAAATTGAGGAATACTCTATTCAGGTCCTCCCCTGAGACCTCAGATAAAAGCCCTCAGGATGGAGGACCCTGTGTGGCTCTCTCTAGGGAGCTCACTTCTGCCTTTCCCCATTCCCTTCTTTCTCCAGGGCACACTTGTACCCTCTCCTCTTCTCTCTCTATCTCCCTCCCTCTTCCCACTTTCTCCTTGGAGCCTGGCCAAACCTTTCCCTCCTCTTTCATCTCTCAAGTCATGTATCTCTCTGTCTGTATTCTAGGGCTCACTTTTTCTACCTCTGTGACTTTCTAAATAAACTTTCTCTTACAGTTTGAATCTTGACTGTGATTTCTTTTTTAGCCAAAAATCAAGTACAGTGGTTGCTGAACGAGGGTCTGGCCTAACTCATTGCTAACGCCTGGTGCTGTTCTTCTGCCACTGACACAATCATTTTTCCTAAAATATAATCATATTGAAAAAGAAAGCATGGGCTTAATAATTCAGAAACTGAAGCCTTAACGGTACCAAAGCAAAAGTTGCCCTGGACCAAGTTGAACCAGTAAAGAAGATTTTATTCAAAAATACTGTAATGGAGGAGGAGAGATCAGACACCCTATGAACTCATCTCCATTGAAACAAAAAGTGAGATGATTTCTAAGAGTTGGGGTGGGAGGATTATTGGCCACCTATGTCTGCTGATTGGCCTTAATCTAATTAATTAATTAATTAATTAATTAAAATTAAACAAACATTTTGTATCTTCATGACAGGAGGTAGTTAGTTTTACAACTTGGAACAAAACACCCTCCAAGTTAGGCTCCTACTCTGCCAGGGTTGGAAGACAGGTGCCATCTTCCTTGATGACTATATTTCAAAGGGATGGTCCTTGAGAAGGAGTACCAGGTTACAAAATGGCAGAGACTTTAAGAAAAAAGATACATGCATCAAAGGGGCAGAGAAAAAAATAATAATGAAAGTGTTTTAAAGTAAGAGACATATTGAGAAAGGGAAGTCATGGGCCCACAGTCAGAAAAAAAGGCCATGGAAAGTTCACTTGAGCTGAGGGTAATGTTCTTTTCAGTCAACATTTACTCAGTCTATAAATCTGAATGTTAGAATAAAAAACAAAAGCAGGATTATTGAGGGCAAATTACTTAGGCTTTCTGTACCTCAGCACTCTCATCTCTGGAATGGAGATTTGTTACACCCAGTTTATCGATGAATTGTAAGTTTTTAATGAAATAATACATATAAAACACTTAACTCCCTGAAGATGATTTTCCCCTCAACACGGTAGTTGCTATTTTTATTACTGTCATTGTTTTTACTCCATGGTACAATTTAATTTGCTACTTACAATATCAACTTACCACTCTGAAATGTTGACTCCAGATATTTTTAAAACCAAGTGATAAAAGTGTTTCAAGCAGGTGTTTATACATTAAAGCTCCATTGCTATTTCTTTTTTGCTAGTTAATCATTGAGAGTTGAGGTTCTACTCTGAAAAAATACTTTTGACTTGTTTCAATAAGACTGATATCTGTTTTGACCATGAATATAAAAATCTGATGTCAGAAACATACTTTTCACATTTACATATGTGTTTTCATTTTAATGAATGCTTATGTTTTCATGAAAAATATTGTTTTTCCTTATAATTATATCTTTGGCACTGGGAAACACAGAGTGTCAAATCCTGTAATTGTCGAGGGAAATCAGAAGTTTCTATATCACCATCTGTGGTTTGCAAGGTTCATAGTTCCAAAGTTAATAGTCTAGTTCATCAAACAAAAAACAATCCATGTGAATGTAGTGTTAAATTAATGATCCCAGGCCTAAGAGGTGACTAAATAAGTGAAATATGTTCTCTTTTTTAAAAATAGTACTAGCTTTTTGTTGTAAACAATCTCTTTGAAGAAGCCAGATGATGCGTTGATGAATGAATTAAGTAATTGAATCTTAAAAAAATTAAATGTACTTAAACATAGGATGTTCCCTATGTGTGAGGTTCCAATGTGCAGTCCTAATGGGCTCTACTTCTGAGTAAAAAAATCATCAGAAGCTAGCCTAGCTTTTGCTTATCTCACAGTACTAGAGAAAGAAAAATTAAAGTTTGAAACTTCCAAGATACCTGAGAACTGAGGGGCCAAGACTCCCACGAGAAACAATTAAGTAAGCTGCATACTGTATTTTCTTCTTTTGAGGCATTTCCTGAAATCTTATGCTGCACTAGGCAGGTGGCCAAGTCATTAGGCAAAAGGCTGCTAAAAATCGGAATAGATTTTAGCAGTGGATTTTAATATTGAAAAAGTGAGATGGGGGGCCCACAAAAAATGTGAGTCCCCAGTAAATAAGACAAGTGCTCAGTGGGAGAGGGCAAATGCTGACCTCATAGAAGAGGTCGTTATTGACCTTGTAATAACTGTGGCCAACATGGCTTTGTATTTGGCTGTTTTTGTTTTTAATTGAATTAAAGTAACTACCTCATTCATGCTGCCTACCAGAAAATAAGATAAGGCTACACTTAAATGAATGTATTATCACACAGATCTCCGCAATTTTTATTAAATTTCTACTTTTCAGTTATGAGTTTTCAGACACAACAAATTAAACTGAGAGAAAGAGATAAAAAAGACAATTACATGCAGATTAGCCAGTTCTCTGTTTTCAGAAATGAACATTAACATACCTATGGTTAAATGTTTCAAGAAAATACATGTCTCAGTTGAGAGTTTCCCCAAAGAAGAGGTTATTTTAAAAAATAATTGAAGTTAAAAAACTAAAAAAAACTTAATAGTTGAAATGCAAGTCAAAATATATTACTTTAAAATTAACCTAGACAAAACAGAGGAAAGAACTAGTGAACCGAACTGTAGGTCAGAAGAATATAGGTTAATATACAGAAAGAGCAAAAAATATGAGATAAATTCATAAAACGCCTATGATCTATGTGCAAAAGGCCTGACCAAGTATATTTACAGCATCATAATGTAAGGGGGAAATGAGGGGGAAACCATATTTGAAGAGGGAACAATTAATTTTCTAATTTATTTGAAGTATTTCCTAGCTTTGAAATACTTCAAGCCAGGTATTCATAAAGCTACAACAAATTCAAGCAATGTGAATCCAAAGATGTAAATAGTCAGATTCATGATAACAAACATACTAAAAATAAAAGCATCACCTTCAAAGAGCAACATAGGCCTGATCAAAAGAATTGATGGAAAACAGAAGGCATCTTTTAAAGAGCAGAAAGAGCAAATAGAAGAATACACTTCTAATGAAGAATTTTATAATCTTCAAAAACAACCTTCAAAAGTGGAAATAATACTTATCTCTTTAATTTACCTAGAAATATGTTTAAAAAATAGAATTCACTAATGACTAGAATGGGTGAATTTATAAAAAATAATGTGATAAAGAAAATACAGTAAAATATTAATAGTCATACCTAGGCAGTGGCTATATTGGTAAAATGGTTCAATGTTTGAAATTTTTCAAAATAAAACATTAAAAAAATGAAAGTATAAAAGCTATTCTAATGAATGAAAACAATGTGAAAGCATCTGATTTGAAAAAATATTCAACCAGAGGGGAGAGGGGAAGGAATTTCAGGGGAAAAGGAGAAGGGTTTGCAGGAACAAGTATAAAGGACACATGGACAAAACCAAGGGGGCAACGTAGAAACGAGAGGGAGGTGAGGAGGGCTGGGGGGGGTGCGCTGGGATGGGAGTAAAAGACAGAAAACTGTACTTGAAGAACAATTAAAATTAAAAAAAATTCAGTATACTTAGTCACCAGGTGATAACTATTTAAAATGTAACAGAGTACCACTACAATTCCTGACAATTATTAAAATTAATTGAACTGACAGAAAGAAAACTGGTAACACCAGAGGTTCACTAGAATGCTCAGCAACAGGAACACTTGCACACATCAGCAGGAGTGAAAGTTGATACATATCTACTGAAGTCAGAGTTACGCCTTTTTTAATTCCCAGCACTTCCACTTCTAGGTATCTGTATATGTGAAATATATACCCTGTATAAAATTATTGATATCAATATTATCCATGTTAGCCAAAACTGTAAACTAATCAAATCAATGGATATATAGTTCATCGCTGGTTGAGAGGCAATGGTCTAGACCTATAATTATTTTCAGCTTTATTGTGGTATAATAGGCAAATAAAATAGTATCTTATTTAAAGTGTACATCATGATGATTTCATATTCATATACATTGTGAAAAGATTCCTCTCAGTTAGTTAACATGTTCATCATTAAGTATATATGTACATTCATATTTTGTTGTCTTTTCAAACTATGTTCTCCTTGCAACAGAAATCTTCTTCTAGCCCTCTTTTCGAACACCAACAACAGTGAATCAATATTTTTAAAGGAAGTATGATATCTCCTTATTATTCCATGTAGGAGAACATTCTGTGTGGCATGGGCCCAGCTCCCACTTGGAGATGCACAGGACCCACATCCACAGATAGGTTTTCCCGTGGGGAATCAGGCCTGCAATGTGCCTAGGCCGCTTTGAGTCTTGCTTTTTGCTAAAACTTCCTCACCCTGAATTAAGATAGTAAGTGCTTACTGTAAATTCCTAAAATCCATCCTAAAACTCCCCAGTATGGAGTGTAATCGGTTCAACTATTTTCCCTTTTCATTTGCAAATATCCCTCTTCCCTGGTGTGATTAGAGGCATTGGCTCCATTGTTTTCTGTAAAAGGTAACCAGCTAAAGCAACCTGTGCATAGTAAATGAGGACCATCATGTAATGTGCTGAGAAACCTAATAAAGGCTGCTCATGGCAAGGGCCGTGGCTTTTTGCTCCCCTTATGAGAAAAAGTCACGCCTTCCCTTTTCCTCCACAGGACTCAGTAGTCCGTGTGAATGTCTCTTCCCCATTGACAATGTCTTGGACCCCACGGTCTGCATCAATCCCACACTTCAGGTGAGGAAAACAAAGCTTAGAACTATTAAATTATTTGCCCAGAGTCACATAAATTATAGATGGTAGTAACCCATCTGGTTTTATCTAGTGCTTACTATCTGCTGGGCACCATGCAAACACTTTACCTTCATTATTCATTTTAAAATCACAGAAAACCAGCTGGTGACTTATGTGGTTAATATATTTGGTAATAAATTGAATTAATCATACCTTCAAATTGCTTTTATCCCTTAGGTTACTTGATGGGACTTCGGAAAGCACACACATCACCCATAGTTAGAAAACAAAACAAAACAACTTGGTAGTGTTTTTGCTGTAGCAAATTTTAAGGTATATATTAGCTAGAAAGAAATTTATGGTGATTCCTACTGCCTGCAGCATATGTAACAAAATTCAGTTACTCTTCTGAGTTTCTATAGTATCATCTCTTTAAGTTTTCCAACAGTACACTAAATGGTATGCTGATGTAATATTCTCTTAAATTATTGCCAATCAGAATCATGATTTATTGTTTTGTGTTTAAAAAATTTGATTCAATAATTCCATCTCATCCTTTCTAAAATAATGTGGTTCTTCAGATGATTGTTTATACCATGAAACTTAGCAATATATAAAATTATTTTTTCATTGGCTGTTTCCTCCAGTAAAAGAAAAAAATCTTGTCTGTCTTGTTGACTGCTCTTTTCCTTTCACATACCAGGTCTGGCTGAAAGAAGTCCAACCATTGTTAATTTAACAAGAATGGTTTGTATGACATCAGTGTAACCTGGTAGCCAAGGAGAACGGACTGGAATTCAAATGTGTGAACAATGAAGACTTCACTGTACTAGTCAGTGCAGACAGTAACGCCATTGAATGAGAGTGTGTACTGTGTGGCCCTCAC
Source organism: Carollia perspicillata (assembly GCA_004027735.1). NCBI lineage: Eukaryota > Metazoa > Chordata > Mammalia > Chiroptera > Phyllostomidae > Carollia > Carollia perspicillata. The sequence continues at coordinate 3,330 of PVKM010039236.1, read as the reverse complement.
ATTCTACTGAGTAAGTAGAACAACGAGTCTGCATCAAACTTTGCATTAAGCTTGAACATTCCTCTGAAGAAACTATTCAGGTGATTCAGAAGACTTTTTGTTTCCATGCAATGAGTGGAGTGCAAATAAAAGTGTGGAACAAATTCTTCAAAGATGGTTGAGAATATGTTGAAGATAATCCACCTTTTGGAAGGCCTACAATAAGCAGAACACCTGAGAATGGTGAATGTGTACAGGCTGCAATCAACAAAGATCTGTGACTGACAGTATGAGAGCTAGAGGCTGATCTGAGGATTCCTAAAACTACTGTGTCTGAGATTTTGACACAGGATTTTGGCATGGAATGTGTTATGGAAAAATTCATTCTGTGGCTTTTGCTACCAGAACAGAAAGAACATTGTACTGTAGTTGCTAATGACTTGATTCAAACTGTTACCAATGAACCAGCTTTTTCTCCGGAAGGTCATAAACAGAGATGAATCATGGTCTATGGCTATGATCTGGAAATGAAGGCCCCATCATCCCAATGGAAGTCTCCTGGTTCTCCAAACTGGAAGGAGGTGTGGCAAAGTCGCAGCAAGATCAAGACCACGTTAACTGTGTTTTTTATTTGGGAAGGCATTGTCCATCATGAGTACTCCCCTCCAGGACAAACAGTTAATAAGTAGTACTAACTCAATGCTCTTCATCAGTTGAGAGATGTAATACAATGAAAACAGCCATAGCCCTGGGCAACTGGTGATTGGCAGCTTCATCATGACAATGTACTTACTCATGCATCATGTTTTGTGCAGAGTTTTTTTTGTGAAACATCTAATTACCCAAGTAACTCAGCCCCCTAGAACCCAGATTGGCACTTTATAATTTCTGGCTTTTCCCAAAACTAAAATCACCTTCGAAAGGGAAGGGATTTTAGATTGTCTGCGAGATTCAGGAGAATATGATGGGGAAGCTGAAGGCGATTCCAATGAAGGATTTTGCGTAGAAGAGATGCTGGGAGAACTGAGTGAGGTCCCAAGATGCCTACTTTGAAATGGACCGAGGCATCATTGTCCTATGTACAATGTTTTTTTTTTGTATCTTGTATCTTCTTCAATAAGTGTCTCTATTTTTCATGGTATGTGGCTGGATACCTTCTGGACAGACCTCTACAAATGCATGACATACAAATCTGTAGGATGAATAAATGAATGAGACCAAGGATATATATTTTATTTAGTTTATCCAGGTTATTCGTATATATCCAGCTAGCCACTGGCTAACAGAGTAAAACTGAGGACCTATTGCTCTGGAGTGTGTGCCCCCTTGATGTACCTATTCTCTAGAATCCCCAGTTCTTAAGTGTGAGCTGTGCCCTTGAGTATAATGGGATATTACTCCCCTGATTAGTTTACATTATATGACAAAAGCAAAGTGACTTTGAAAATATAATTAAGGCCTCAAATCTGTGATTTCTGAGTTTATCAAAAGGAGATTATCCTGGGTGCTCTCAATTTAATTAGATGAAAGCCTTTAAAATATGGTCCGGGTAACTCCTGAAGAGAACCACAAAAAATAAATTCCTTTTGCTGCCTTTGAAGAAGTAAGCTACCAGGTTCTGAGAGGGCCACACGCAAGGAATTGTGGGAGTTTATAGGAGCTGAAAGTGGCCCCTGAGTGACAGCCAATAAAAAAATGCAGACAGTGCTACGCGTACCTCAACCTGAATTCTACTAATACCACATGAGCTTGGAATAAAACCTCTAAGCTCCAAAAACAAACACAACCTGGTGAACATTTTAGATTTCAGCTTTATCAGAGCCTGAGAAGAAAACTCAGCTAATCCATGCCTGGACTCTTGACTCACAGAAACTGTGAGATTATACATGGATATTGTTTTAAACTGCTAAATTTGGGGTAGTTTTTCAAAGAGCATAGAAAACAAATAGAGGCTACTAAGGAATAAATCCAGATTGTGTCATTGCGCGGGAAACCCTAGACTTAGGGAAAAAGCTCTAGCTTCAAAGTCTTGTGCCTCCTGAATAGTAGAACCACCTAGACATTGCAAATTATTGGTCTATCCACAATAACAAAAAGCATTTTATGACTACTTAGTAGGCATTTAGGATGATAAACATTTTTTATCACTGCAGCATAACCCTTTTTTTGGATAGAGTTAGTCTAAAATGTCATTTGGCACCAAAACAACATTAACTAGCAATTCATAAACCAAGACATCATATTTTTTAAAAAACTGTGCTGCATGCACCAGAATATACTTTCAATTTTGGTTAAATTAGAGTTATCTACCTTTAACCTGTATTTAAAAAAACTTCTGCAATAAATCACCACAACATTTGCTCTTTGGAGGGGAAACAGGAGTAGGAGTTTTGCTAGTCAAGCAAAGCCCTTTAACTTATCCCCAAAGTAGTATTTGGCAGCTTCCATTGGAACCCTGAAGAAAAAAAAATATGTTGCTTATTATGATAATTATAGAACTGCTTAGTTAACCCCAAATTGAAGTTACATGTATTCCATTATCATCCGCACAGTTATTGCGCTTTTACCAAGTGAAAGATGCTAGACAAGGAGCTCAAGAAACAAGATATTATAAAATGTATTTTATGTCATCTTCTCAGAGTCCTTTTCTGATCCCATTGTATAAAGGGACAATTTATGTCTCTTATCTATTACTATGTCTTATTTTTCCTTGTAATTTTTTCTAACACTTTTTTAAAAGTTTATTTTATTGGCTATTTTTCCTGGAATTGAAACTTCACGTGCACTGGGGCCAAACTACGTTATTCACTAGTATAATCCCAATGCCTAGACTAGGCTCTGGCATACAATAAGAGCATAGCAGATGTGCGTGTAAGAAAGGAAGGTGTTCTTGAACTTGTAGAAGTGTTATGAGGTCTGAGTGGTCAAAGCTTAAAAAAGAGACTGCTTTGTGGAGTGGAAATTAGGGGAAATGTCCCAAACAGTGTCCCAAAGCCATGGTTTCTTATCCAGCTTGCACAGATAGATAGCTACTTGTGGTTAGGAGTATCAGTCTATTGGACCTGATAAACATGTGTAGGAGAAGCTTCCCGTGTTTCTAGCTTTTCAACTTGATTCTAGAATTTTCTCTATGATGAATTTGTATGTGATACTGCTGGGAGAAAGGAATATAAAAGAAATGAGGTAGCTGAGATAAAAAGAAATATTTTCAAAATTAAAAACTGTTTAAAATTAAAATATATTTAATGGTGTTACTATTTGATTCTAAATTCATATGATATCTTGCTTATTTAAAGAATACTTAAAATATATTTTAAAACTTTACAGATAATTCTATTGCATCTCTGTAGT